>CAKNWW010280788.1:0-10172 GCA_932074435.1 Andricus kollari
AAGGACAACCGCAGGATTTCGCTGGGAGCAGGTGCTAATCCGAAAAATTGCACCCGCTCCCAGCGAAATCGCGGTAAAATTTCATCTGCAACCACGTCTCACGACCATGAGATAGTTGGTTACAGAGTGCGATGAATTCACTGCGATGATCCGGCAAAAGTCTCGTGCACCCTGAGGACACGGAGCGACCCAAGGACGACCGCCTTCTCCATTTTCCCCGCAAGTGTCTTAGCATTTTCTTGACACGCAGGGATACTTTTCAGGCTATTAACCATTGAAAACTTGGCACCTTCAAGAGCGCCGATGATCAAGACGATTAGCTTAACGGAATATTCCGGGTATGGCCGTCGCAACTCCCTTATAAATTCTTTATACCTCTCTTTCTTTTCATTCTGCTTGGCTATGATGTTTTTGTCAGCTGGTGCCGAAAATTTGATAACGAACATGGTTCGTTTCTCGTAATCAAGAAGAACTATGTCAGGCGTCGAGTGCGCAACAGAAACAATTGTCGAGAATATGAAGTTCCAGTATATCCGACACTTCTCATTCTCGACAATTGACAATCTCGACAATTGAGATACTCGGGGTGTGCATGACACGCTCTGCAGCTATCAGCGGGAATGTCTTGGCTCAAAATGTGGGGACGGTATGCTAGAGTGGAATTGACACCGTTTTGGCATGCCAAAATGAAATCCTCCGTGCCCGACTTGAATCCGGGTGATTTAAGGAAAGCAAACGTTAGCTCATACGACATCGACAGATCCTCCATATTTCTGTGGAAGATGCCGTGCATCTTATTCTCGAGGAGCTGTTCGCGGAAGTTTTTCTCATGTGCTTTTTTAATCCGGGCCTTCAGTCGTATAGCGCTTCTGTCGACGAGCTCAGGGTCTTCCGGGATTCCATCAAGTTTTCCTTTCTTCAAATAAACCTTGGCGCATTTTTCTAACCCGAACTCCATTCCAATTTCTTGATTGTACTCTTTGACCCTTCGGAATGGCGAAGTGCAAGAGGTAGTGGCAATAATGTGAGGCAAAAGAGGAGAGGGCTCATGGTGTCGCCCTCAAACACACCTCTCTGAAGGTGATGGTGGGCAGTCTCCTGAGATGTTTACTACCTTTTGTTGTTTTTAACCTTTTCGTAAATGCGTGGGAAGAAAAGTACATAAAGCGGTGCTTATCAGGTCATCAAATAAAAGCTTCGAAATGACATGTAAAATAAAATGTAGAACAGTGAAACTTATTTAGCACGAAGAACACAAGAACGGCAATCTAATCAACGTTTCCAAAAGTCGAAAAAAACAATAATAAACCAAGCTTTTGAGAGATTAGGTTTTTTCATAGATTTAACGGTGTTTATTAGGTCGCATTCATACATTAAACGGTGTTTATCGAGTCGGCTAGGTAATGAGATTTTGTTAATTGGTATTCATAATGGACAGTCTCCTGAGACGTTTACTACCTATTTTTTAGTGTTTAACCTTCTAGTAAATGCGTGGGAGGAAAAATACATAAAACGGTGTTTATCAGTTTGTGAAATAAGAAGCTTCAAAATTACATGTAAAAGAAAATGTAGAACAGTGAAACTTATTTCGCAGAACACAAGAACGCCAATCTAATCAACGTTTTCAAAAGTCGAAAAAACAATATTAAACAAAGCTTTTGAGAGATTAAGTTTTTTCATATATTTAACGGTGTTGATTAGGTCGCATTCATACATTAAACGGTGTTTATCGGTCGGCGAGATGATGAGATTTTGTTTAGTGGGATTAATACAGGACAGTCTCCTGAGACGTTTACTACCAATTTTTTGTTTTTAACCTTTTAGTAAATGCGTGGGAGGAAAAATACATAAAATGGTGTTTATCAGTTCGTCAAATTAAAAGCATCAAAACGACACGTAAAAGAAAATGTTAAACAGTGAAACTAATTTATCATGAAGAACACAAGAACGCCAATCTAATGAACGTTTTCAAAAGTTGCAAAAACAATAATAAACAAAGGTTTTGAAAGATTAAATTTTTTCATAGATTTAACGGTGTTTATTAGGTCGCATTCATACATTAAACGGTGTTTATCGGGTCGGCTAGATAATGAGATTTTGATTAATGATATTAATAGAGGACAGTCTGTTTAGACGTTTACTACAAATTTTTTTAGTTTTTGACCTTCTAGTAAATGCGCGGGAGGAAAAATAAATACAACGGTGCTTATCAGGTCGTCAAATTAGAAGCTTCAAAATGACACGTAAAAGAAAATGTAGAACAGTGAAACTTATTTAGTATGAAAAAAAAACAAGAACGCCAATCTAATTAATGTATTCAAGAGACGAAAAAATTTAAATAAACAAAGGTTTGGTGAGGTTGAATTTTCAACAACTGTGCAAATTATTTAGCATGAAGAACACAAGAACGCCAATCTAATCAAAGTTTTCAAAAGTCGAAAAAATACTAATAAACAAAGGCTTGGAGAGATTACATTTTTTCGTAGATTTAACAGTGTTTATTAGGTCGCATTCATACTTTCAACGGTGTTTATCTGGTCGGTGACATAATGACACGTAAAAGAAAATGAAGAACAGTGAAACTTATTTTGTACGAAAACCGCAAGAACGCCAATCTTATCAACGTTTCCAAAAGTCGTAGAAATAATAATAAACAAAGATTTTATAAGGTTGAATGTTTAAGAGATTTAATGGTGTTTATTGGGTCGCGTTCATACATTAAACGGTGTTTATTGGGCCGGCGAGATAATGAGATTTTGTTAATTGGTATTAATAATGGACAGTCTCCTGAGACGTTTACTACCTATTTTTTAGTGCTTAACCTTCTAGTAAATGCGTGGGAGGAAAAATACATAAAACGGTGTTTACTAGGTCTTTAAATTAGAAGCTTCAAAATGACACGTACAAGAATATGCAGAACAGTCAAACTTATTTAGCACGAAGAACACAAGAGCGCCAATTTAATTAAGGTTTTTACAAGCCGCAGACATCATAATAAACAAATGTTTTGTAAGGTTCAATGTTGAATAGATTTAACGGTGTTTATTGGGTCGCCAAATAAAAAGCTTCAAAATTACATGTAAAAGAAAATATAGAAGACTGAAACTTATTTAGCATGAAGAAAACCAGAACCCCAATCTGAATATAACATTAGTAATAGGATGTTGGGTTGGGTGACGGACAACTTTGCAAGGATCAACTGTGTATGAGACCATCTGTGCACGTCGGTGGCACCGGGCCATTTGTGTAGGTCTCAATTTGGACGTGCGCAGTTGGGATATTCCCATATGTGCACGTAAACCGTTCGTTAGTTACCATCTGTGAATGTCTAAATATCGACGTGCACAGATGGTACACTAAAAACGGTTCATATGCACAGAAGGGAGACTCCTAACTGTGCACGTCTCAATATGCGCGGGGTATAACTATGCAAGGGGCAACTGTGCACGAGCCCAACTGCGCACGTCGAGGGCCGGTGGTGCAAACGTGCGCGTGCACACATGGGACACTCCCAACCCGACCTGTCTTGGGTTCTCGAAAACAACCGGGAACTCAAAATACAAGAAATTTACGGAATCCAAGGGATTTACGGAATTCAAGGAATTCACAGGAATGAACCAATTCATGGAATTCAAGGAATTCAAGTAATACGCTGAATTCACGTAATTCACGAAATTCAAGGAACTCGCGGAATTCAAAATTTTCCACCGAATTCAAAGAAATTCCCAGAAATAAACGAATGCGCGGAATTCGAGGAATTCACCGAATTCTAGTAGTACAAGGAATTCAGAGAATTCCTTTTACGGATGATAGCGACTCGCATTAAGTGATTAATGTGTTTATATTTGAAATAACTGACAGCGGTAAGCGACCTACTAAACACTCTTAAGTATCTAATTTGGATCTCATAACCTATATATACTTACTGAAAAATATGTGTAAAGACATTTAAGCAGGGAACTAATGAGTCTATGGCATTGAAAAAACTAACAGCCTGTCACTGATTCTATATTCTGCTCAGGAATTTAGTCTTCTAATTTTAAACGTAATTAGGACATTAGGTATCCGCGAAAAAATCGACAGACCGCTGTTCATAGAAACCGTGAATATGCTGATATGTGGGGAATGCGTATTGTCATTCTCCCAGTTCACTGCATGTCATGCAATCTTTTGAGAAGATAATAGCTATTTGCTTTTAGTGATTGTTGCGTTTTAAGTGAATAATAAGGGCCAGCGACGGACGACCTGCTAAACACCCTTACGTATTTAATTCGTTACTAATAATAACCTATATAGACTTACTGAAAAATATGTGTAGAAACACTTGATCCAACAATCAATCAGTCTATGAGTTTCCAAAAACTTATCATCCTACTAAAGGAACCTAACAAAATGAGGGGACATTTTTTGACTTTTGTCTATTATTTGGATAATTTAAAAATAATTTGGCTTAAAAGTGAGATTAGTATAAAAGAATATTGTAAGATAGTGAAGCTGCGGAGACATTACGTCAAAATTATGTGACATATATGTTTTACGTCGAAAACAACAAAACGAGAGCCAGCGAAACTGCCGTTACCTTCTTTTTCGTTACACACGAAATTAAATTTTGACGAAGCACAATTTTACAATTGTACCTCCGTAACGGCAGAACCAGTAAGTACTTCTTAATCAGCATAGCTATTAGGTAATTTGTCTTAGAGTTATAGAAATAATTGACAGATATCAGAAAAAACTACTTAATTTTTGTTGGAACCCTGACCCTATTACTTACAATCCATTCCACTATCGGGTTCGAATTTCCGATTTCTGAATGAAGATATTACGCGTCAAGAACAAATCGACAGATCGCAGTTCACAGCAAACGTAAATATGCTGACGTATGGGAAATCCGCATTAATGTTCTTTAAGTTCGATACATGTCATGCGCACTACAGAGAAGATGATAGACATTCGCTTCGGGTGTATGAAGCGTTTTTAATTAATAATAACTGCCAAAGACGGATGACCTACTAAGCACCATTACGTATCCAAGTCGCACCTCATAAGATTATATATATATATATATATATATATATATATATATATATATATAAACTCACTGAAAAATATGTCTAGAAACATTTAAGTAGGCAGCCTATGAGTCTATGGCTTTGGAAAAACCTAAAATACTATTACTAATAGTACATTCTGTTACTGACTTTAAATATCTAATTTCAAACGTACTTATATCATCTCATGTGCGGAACAAATCGGCTGTACGCTTCTCATAGAACCGGTCAACATGCTGACGTATGGGGAATCCGCATTGATATTCTCCAAGTTCATTACATATCATGCAATCTTGAAAGAAGGCGATAGCGATCCACATTAAATGATTATGTCGTTTATAATGAAATTAACTACCAGTGGTTAGCGACCTGCTAAACACCCTTACGTACCTAATTCGGACTTGATAAGGACCTATATATACTTACTGAAATATATGTGTTAAAACATTTAACCAGGCAGCCGATGAGTCTATGACTTTGGTAAAACCTGACATCCTATTACTAATTATATATTCCGCTAACGACCTTAAGTCTTTTTTAAGAACAATTCAAAACATCGATGTTCATAGAACCCATCAATAAGCTGACTTAAAGGGAATCCTTATTGATATTCCCCAGATTTAACAACTGCCATGCAATCTTGAAAGAAGATATAGCGATTCGCATTAACTGATTAATGCGTTTATATTTAAAATAACTGCCAATGTTAAGCGACCTGCTAAACACCCTTACGTATCTAATTCGGATCTATTAAGAACCTATATATACTTACTGAAAAATGTATGTAAAAACATTTAAGCAGGCTGCTAATGAGCCTTCGGCTTTGAAAAAACTAACAGCCTGTCACTAATTTTATATTCTGCTCAAGACTTTAGTCTTCTAATTCTGAACGTAATTAGGATATTAGGTATCCACGAAAATATCGACAGACCGCTGTTTAAAGAAACCGTGAATATACTGATACATGGGAAAGCCGTATTGACATTCTCCCAGTTCACTGCATGTCATGCAATCTTCCGATAAGATAATAACTATTTGCATTTAGTGATTGTTGCGCTTTGAGCGAATAATAACGGCTAGTGACGGGGGACCTACTAAACACCCTTGCGTATCTAATTCGCACCTGATAAGAACGTATATATACTTACTAAAAAGTATGTGTAAAAACATTTTAGCTGCATGCCAATGAGTCTCTGACTTTGGAAAAACCTACCATCGTATTACTAATAGTATATTCTGCTACCAAAAAAGTCTATCTAAAACAAATAAAAAGATTGCTGTTCACAGAAACCATCATGAAACCTTCCAAGAAGATGATAACTGTGTACCTGCTAAACACCCTTACGTTCCTAGTTCGGACCTAATAAGAACCTACATATACTACTGAAATATATTTGTGAAAACATTTAAACATCCAGCCGATGAGTCAAAAGATCGCTTGTCATAGAACCCATCAATAAGCTGACTTAAGGAGAATCCGCAATTATATTTTTCAAGTTTAATACATGCCATGCAATCTTCAAAGAAGATGATAGCGATTCGCATTAAGTGATTAATGCGTTTATATTTTAAATATGTTCCAGTGGTAAGCGACCTGCTAAACACACTTATGTATCCAAATCGCAAATCACAAGAACCTATGCAGTAAGGCCAAATTCATAGTAGTCATATTCATAAGTGCGAAAGAGATGCTCTTATGCGCTGTATACTAGTATCTCACTCGCAATCACGCTTCTGTATGACTACTGTGAACTTGTCTTTACGGTATATAAAATTACTGTAAAATATGTTGAAAAACATTTAAGCCACATAGAGTCTATGGCTTTAGAAACTGAACTAGCATCCTGCATGAATATGCGGATATGTGGAGAATCCGTATTGACATTTTCCAAGTTCATTAGGTGCCACGGAACATTCCGAGAAGCTGATATCGATGGACGACTCCTAATTAAAATACACAGTAGTAGTATAAGCGTTTATTCTTCAGCCTGTTGGCCTTAAAAAAATGACTTGCTTACACTTTCCTTATTTTTGCATAATTTTCCTTAAAACTAAGGGCTTAAGGCCCTGTCAGGGTACCGTGGCATACCTGCCGGCTAAACTGACCCTTCCTATTGTCAGGTGCTCGAAGTCGAGCTCATTGCTCAGCGGGGCGATGTGGTGCTCAAATGGAGGCTACTGTATTGCGTAGCCTACTAACTCTGTTCCGCACCACCATGGAGGTCGAGTAGAAGGCGCGTTTTTTTTTCACGTGGTGGCATGCGATTTTTTTGGGTTTTTTTATGAGGAATAGTTTAATTAGAATAGAACATGCAATTTTTTTTGTTTTTTTGTTTTTTATAGGCAAGAGTTCAATTACCATGCATTAATTAAGGTGGATAAAAATACAGAAGCGCGCGTGTAATGTCAAAGAAAAGTTCTTCCACTGACCCATGCATACTTCTCCATATATATTCGATTAAATAGTCGTCAGTCCTAGACACAGCCATTCGACCGATTCGCCTTCGCATATCGCGCTTGACTTTGGACCATTGCGACTCGATGCCCTGGGTGTGAATAGTTCTGTCCGACGGATTAATAAAATTTTTGGAATGATTCACAGTCGAGTGTGTAAAATAAATCCGATCTACCCCACAATACCCTTTCCAACAATCCGTTATAATGTGTGTACCGTGTAGTACATTTTCCTTAATAATCGTATGCAATGTTGTAGCATCCCGATTTTCAACTACTTGAAAAAAACACTTTTTCGACTCTCTGTCAACTCCTCCCACAACCCACCTAGTTCTCCTTTTTCTCCCTCTGTTGTATTTACGTTTCCCGAACGCGCTTTCATCAATCTCTACTGTTTTACCGGGTCCCCCAATTTTTTGTTTGTTTTCAAATAACCAGACTCTGAGCAATCTCCTGAGATCTGTTATAATGGCCCGCACCGTGCCTTTCGAAAGTTCCGTTTCCCGAATAAGTATGCTTAAGGGATACCGTAGCAACCAGCAAACTACAACTTGTAAAATTCTATGGACTTTAACATTCGCGACATTAAAAAAAGTTCCTTTTCTAACACTTTGTTTCTTGCGACACTTATTGGCCCCACAACGATAAATAAGGTCTCGATTCCGACCATTATTTGTTAGGTTTAATGTCCCGCCGCATGCAGTACACTCTTTGTTTTTTGGAAGTAAATTCCATTTTAATATGAACTTGACCATTCCAAGAGTTAAAACATATTTCAAAAACTTACCAGCACTTTCCAGGAACTCCATTTTATTTAGTTAGTATAACGTATGCCTTGCTCTTGTAACGTTCAAAATTACACTAATTGCAAAACGATTAAGCCCTCAGGTTAAATTGCCCCTATCCCCACTCTTCGTTAGTCTTACGGAAAATTCCGTATACACGGACAGTTATTCAATTTTAAGGTTTAAGAATATGCTGGAATTTATAATATCTTAGAAGCTACTTTGATACATACATAGTCGAAAACTAAAGAAAATTAAATTTTTAATTCATTTCAATTTTTAGCAGTTAAATTTTCAACTGTTTGAAATTCAATTTTCAACAGTTGAAAATTAAATTGAAAATTTATTTCTATTCTTAACAATTGAATTTCCATCAGATGGCAATTATATTATAAATTGTCTTTAATTGTATACAATTGAAAATTGAATTTGTTATTCATTTCAATATTTAACAGCTGAGAATGAAAATTTATTTTCCAATTTGTTTCCATTTTCTACCACTGAAAATGGAAACCCTGAAAAAACTTGAAAATTGTATTTCGAAATCGAAAGAAAGGCAGAAGAAATCGAAGAAGCATACGTTATTAAAATATCAAAAAATTGTATACAAAGTTGCAGTGTCGGTTAGTTTAAATGGGGAACTTGATTTAAACGTGACAACGCAACATGATACAGGAGCCTCCGGTTGAGCATCACATCGCCCCGCTGAGCAACGAGCTCGACTTCGAGCGCCTGACAATAGGACGGGTCAGTTTAGCCGGCAGGTATGCGACGGTACCCTGACATGGCCTTAAGCCAAACTAAGCCTTAAAACTAACATCCATCCATACCTTATATTTAGGATCGCACGCTATTATCGCCTTGCCTTTCACGCTTCGCCTTGCCTTTCTCGCTTCGCCTCGCTCGCCTGTCCCTACTTTCTGGCTTCCGCGTCTACTACCTAATGCTTATCTACTATTTACAATATTTACATACTACTTATATCTACTTCATCTCCTATTTACAATCTTTCCTCCTCCTTCCTTCTCTTCTTCTCCATCCTACCCAACACTCCCTTCACCCATGCTACTGCCCTTTTGTCCCCCCTTTCATGCATCAATACCTCCATGCTCATTTCACTCCTTTCTACCTCTACACACTCCTCCAAACAGTGCTCCACTTTTGCATACCCCTACCCACACAGTTCACACATCCTCTTTTCACTCGAGAGCCAGAACCTATTAAAATCCTCCATGCACCCACACCTCATCCTCGCTATAAGCTCCTGACATTCTTTCTCTCCTTTCTCACATAAATATTGCGCTCTCGCCCTTGGCATAATCCACACATAGTTCCTGTTAAACCTTGACTCTCTTATTCTCTCTTCCCCTGCTGCCTTCTCTCTCTCCATGCCGTTTTTATTAACCAACTCATATACCTTCCTTCCTTCCTCATGCATCCTTCTTACTTCATCCCTCTGTAGTCCATTCGTTCGAAAATACCTTTCCCTTTCAGCCTCCATCCTCCCACCCCCTCTCCTGTTCTCCTTCTCCCACCAACACTCCCTAACCAGCTCACTAAAAATTTCCAAAAATTTCTCCTCATATTTACACGCCAGACTCCCCGCTAGAATCCCTACACTCGTTCTCCCCGTCTCCATCCTGACAATATAATTAGGCGTGTTCATTGCCAACCCCAACGTCCACTTAACATTCCTCTCCTGTGTCCTATTTACCTCTTCACTTTCCTTCCACCCCCATACCTCTACGCCATACATCATCTGCGAATAACTTCTTTCCCAACCCCCAGACCTGCCTCATCCCACATGTGGCCTCCTCACTCTCTCTCTTTGATGTGACCATCTACCCCCCCATTCCTCCGAAACACGAAGTCTAGGTACACA
>CAKNWW010280796.1:379-19935 GCA_932074435.1 Andricus kollari
CACAATCACTATATCGTCTAAGGAACAAAAAACGTTTGGCTTTAGGTGTCGAGTAATCATTTTGTCCATAAGTCTCTGGAAAGTGGCTGGAGCATTGGTGAAACCAAATGGCATCCTGTTAAATTGATACATGCCTTTTCCAGAGACTGTGAATGCTGTTATTGGTTTTGAGTTTTCGTCTAATGGTATTTGTAGATAGGCTAATTTTAAATCAATTTTAGAAATGAATTTTGCTGATCTTAAAGTGTCTAATATTTCTGTCATGAGTGGGATTCGGCAAAGGTTCTTTTTTGTAACATTATTGACCTTTCTAAAGTCTAGGCAAAATCTATAATCTTTCCCTGGCTTCTTTATCATAGCTATAGGGTTAGACCAATCAGAATAGAAGGGTTTTATTATGTCCTGTTCTAATAATTTATCAAATGTTTGATAAATTACTTCTTTTATTTTCGGGCTCACGTGGTAATATTACTGTTTAATGGGATCGTGGCCTTGGACGTCGATTTCATGTTTCGTTAAATGAGTCGCCCTATGTTCTTTTCCCTGGTGAATTTTTATTTTGTTTTCTAGAAGTTTTTATAGTTGTTTTGTTCTTCCATTTTTCCTAAACTATCCGTAATATTATTTAATTTAATTGCTTTATTTTTAAAATTTACCCATTGATTTCTGTTATCAATTTCTGGTATCTCATTGGCTTTTTGCGATTTCTTTTCTGATTTTTTTCGGTTAGTAACTTTTCTATTTTTCCAAAGATTACTATCTTGATTCTTATAATTGTCCTCGTATTTACTATTATAAAAAAAATTTCCTGACTCATTTTCCTTATTTTTCCTCCTGATTTTCGGTTTACTTAAACTAAATGAATTTTGTGTGCTTGGGTCATTGCTAGTGTCGAGGGTGGGGATGCTCTCTAGGGGTTGGTATTTCTTGCTCGTGGGGATGCTTATTAAGCTTGGGATATATTTCGTAGGATTTGTTACAGGAATTTGGGCGTTTCTGATTTTTTGGGATTGGTTAGGATTGATAGGTACTAGGGGAATTTGACTATCTTTTAACCTTGGGCTACTTTTGTAAAGTTCCCTTGTACTTTTGAGGTTAAAGCTACCTCCGAATTTGGGTTTCCTATTTAAAAAATTTTTTTCTTTTTCCCTTAATGTTTTATCCGTATTATTTGTCTTTTTAATTTTCTTTTATTGCTATTTCAGGTTTATTTTTAGTTTCCTTTTCCGTTTTTGGGAGGGGTGGTGACTGTGGATTCGCTTCCATGGGATAGCGGATGGGTGGACTTCCTGCTAGCCACTAAGTTTCTGAGTTGTAATCTAGGGTCATCCGTAGGGCTCTCAACATATCCGTACCTAGAATGCCCACGGATTTTAATTTTTGTACTAACCTGAACATAACAGGTTTAACTTTCTTTCCTATCAAGATCGGGATTACTGCTTGCCCGATTATGTCGACGATTTCTCCGTTCGCGACTGTTAATTTGCGCGAAACTGGTTTTAAAATTGAAAAGTTAGATTTTTAGATATTTTCCAGTGATTCCTTACCAACGTACGAATGTGTAGCACCTGTATCAACCAGGATTCGAAATAGTTTATTTTCGAATTTTGTTATTAAATGAAAACGTGTCTCCGTTGCTTCATCCTTATCCGAATTTAAGAATTCTGGCGTTACGGTATTAGGGTGTACTATTTGTGGTTCTAATACCCGCCCCTCCAGTTTCCCTGGTTATACGTGTAATATGGACATTCTCTTTTAAAATGACCTGTTAAACCACAATGATACCAATTTGAATTGTTTGTGTTTACGTTCACGTTTGTTTTATTGTCTTGTTTTTTGTCTGAGTTATAATTTGTTTTTTCTTGTGATTCCTTGTAATTTTTAATCGATTTTTGATTTTTATTACCGAAATCCGATTTTTGGAAATTTTGTTTGTTATTATTTCCTAACTAAGTTTCCGGATTTTCTGTAGGGAATTCAATCATTGGGTTGCTTTGACCTTGATTTGAACCCAAAGACATTTGATTGAACGTTGGTAACATTTTGTGGTACGGGTTAAATGGATATCTGTATCTATTGTTTTGGAATCTGGGTTGGTAGTTTGGTTGGAATCTGGGTCTAAAATTTTGTGGATATTGATTTGGAAAAGGTTGGAATCGAGGTCCACGTGGTTGAAATGGGGATCGATTTTTGTATTGATTTCTACCCTGGTAATTTTGGTTTTGACATCCGTTTTTGTTATTATTTTGACCATATTTATTTTCCCTTAAGTCTTTGTTAATATCCGAATTATTGTTATCCCCACTACTGCCATTGCGTTTTTGTTCTAATTTGTCCTCTATTTTAGGTTCGGTAATCTGTAAGACTTGCCCCCGAATTTTGGGTTTGGCTAGCTCAGTTTCCCATTCCCTCCCTAAGTCTTCCAGTTGTTCGAAGGTTTCAAAATCGTTTCGTTTTATATACATTTTACATTCAATTCTAAGGTTTTCGTAGGCTCTGCGTAATTCCCATTCGCGGCATTTCCTAGGGTATTATTTTGTAAATAATTTCCTAATTTCTGTAAGGTATGAGTTAATGTCTTGAGTCCGTTTTTTGTTACAAAATTTGATTTTTTTTCTAATTTCCTCGGAAAATTTTTCGTCTATATAAGCGTTTTTGAAATCTTCGAAAAAATCAGATAAATGCCTCCAGGAATTTTTGTTTATTTCGCACCAATCTTTTGCATCTTCGATAAACAGTGCGTCTAGATTTTCTAAGATATCCCGGTCGTTTATTTTATAACCTCTTTTAAATCTTTTTAATTCTTCAAGGAAATGCGCGGGACTATCGTCTTTATTATTGCGAAATTTAATTGGCCAATTACTCATAATTTGGAAGGGTGTTTGGATCATTCCGAAAGGAAAATAATTTGCTGGGATTGTCTCATTATTTAAATTATTCTCAGGTTCGCTATCAGTATCTATATTATTTGTATGGGTTCTAGAGTGTCTGTTTGACCTTTCTGTTGTTGTCGAAAGTCTATGCCGTCTGTTTTGTTTTGAGTTTGTTCTGTCCTCTACAGGTTCGCTGTCCTCAGAATTTTGTAATTTTAAGTTATTATATCTTAATCTACTATGATTTTCAATATTATTCTGATTATCTTCCTGCAAGTTTTCTCTTAAATCGAATTGAACCGAATATCTGTTATGAGATTCATTTCTATTTTTCCCGACATTTAGTTTGATTTTTTTTTCTATAGTCAAATGAGCTATTTGTCGGCGGATCTAGTCTTGTCTCTAAGTTGTTTGCCCTTTTTCCCTTCCTTTAAAGAATCTTTCCTTTTGTTAATTCATGAATTCGTTAAACTCTACGCTATCTAAAAGTTCATCGGTTTCTAAAATAAAACGTGTATTATTTTCAAGGAATGAATCGCATTGGAATGTTTCATTGTTTATTTCTTGTCTTGTTTTGTTTTTGGGGTATGGTCCGTCTAGGTTTGGTAGATCCTCATGATCCCAAAAGAGTGTATTATCAATGGGGTCAAAGGTTCTGTTAGGTTGGGTATTTTGAGTTGATTTGTCTTGGTTTGTCCTATTGTTTATACTGAGTGATTCTATGTTCTTTCGCGTGAACCCTCTACCGCGACCTATTGACCTGTTAATAGCTTTTGGAATGGTGCCTATATTTTGGGTTGCCGATAGGACCTCATTTTCAATAGTAGGTCTTGGTGTGACGTGGTGAAAGTTTATGTTTTGGGTTGGAAGTGCAGTGGCACCTTCATTTATTTTAAAATTAAGTTCGCATTTGTACGGAAAGGACACCCTATATATTCCTTCGATGTGGGTTTCTAATTTTAAATTCCAATTTCGTTCAAGAAATTTTAATTACAATTTTAATTGGTCATTTAATGGTTAGAGATTTCGAAAATATTTTTGTTTTCGTCGTAGGACCCTTTGTTTACGAGATACGTCGCGTGACCTTGCCGCGACTCGCGTGTATTGCTCGCTGCCCGTGCGAGCTTGCTTGCGCGTTTGAACGGTTTGCTTCGTTCGACGGCTTAAATATTCATTAAGGATAAAAATTTATGCTTTTCATTTCAGGTTTCTTCTTTTTCTCAATTTTCGTATTTTTTCGGTTTCACGTAAATTTTGATTTCCCCCAAACTAGGTTTCACTTTCAATAATCTTATTTTTCCCTTCTCTTTTCCGGTTTCAACTTTCTTTTAATTTTCCATAATTTTCCGTTTTTTATTGCGTATTTCGGATTACGCTTTTCCGAACGTCATGTGCGAGCATGTGCCGAAACTTTGCGAAAAATATACGACAAATATTACATAGTAATATATCATTAAATAAATCATGGCATGTAAAAATCAGAGCACAAGCATATATCAGGTTATTGGCATATTTCAATCATTTTCATAAATATATATGTATCAGATAATTGGCACAAATACATAAATCATTTTCATATATGAAATCACAAATCATTAATTGTAAGTCTGGCAAGGCATAAGGATCAATGGCATGCAAGAGATAGTCAAGTTTAAGAGTAAAAGTCAAATGTAGTATTTTAGTTTAGTTTTTGTGTCTCTTTTCTCGGCGGGTTTGAATTTTGAGATAGGAAAGAGTGTGGGATTTTGGGTTGGGCGCCAGGTATAACGTGGTATCGTATAAGCTATTTCCATGGGAAGGGATAAGGATGTGTAGGCCGAGAAAGAAGGTGAAATACATTGAACGAGAAAAGGGTTCATAAGGAAAACTATTTAATCGGCTCGCAGAGCATAGGCGTTGCATCCTCAACGAAAAAAGACAGGACCCCGAAACGGCGTTGGCGTTGTATCCTCAACGGAAAAAGGCAGAACCCCGAAACGAGTTCACCAACGGATGGGCTCGGCTGTGGCCCTCGTCGCCCATACCGCCAAGTGTTCCCCGTGTTACATAGCACTGCTCACTGCATTCAGCGTCTTTCCGGTCCGATCCTAACCTCCCTTTCTCGGCGTGCCATTTTTTATTCGTCCACTTTTTAGTTTTCCACTATCCTTCCTCTCTCACATTCATTACCACTGGACCCAGACACCTTTCGTCATATTCTCACTACTTCTTTTCACTTTTCGTCTTACTTTTTCCCATCCAATAACTTTAAAACTCGCCCTGCCATCTCACACCCGTCTACCTTGTCTCCACGACGAACCGATAATCTCCAATGCCAAGCTTAAAGTTCTCGAAGATTTAATGAGAGAATGTGTTATTCTCATTTCTCAAAATATTTTTCATCAAGGGCATGGTCAAAGAGATATTTCTTTAAATGAAAACTATATTGTCACGTTTAAAAATCGTCGACGTCGGGCTCAAATTCAACATTTTGCACACCAGACTTGTCCTGAAGACGCACGTTTTACACAAGAAGCCTATCATAATGCCACTTCTCAACCACATGGTTATTTAATTCTAGACTTGAAAGAATCATCTTCTGACAATTTTGGATATCGCACAAGTATATTTTCGGATGATGCTCATCAGTACGCTTACATACCAGTAAAGGGTATAAAAGGCATGCACAGTTACTGTCCAGTTCAAGTTACATATTTGTGATGACATCGAAGCAAGTCAATAGTCAAGAAGAACGTCATAGCTTTACTTGTCCTTTTTCATCTGAATCCGTATCAACGGTAGGCAGTGCTAACAACATCTGATGTAAAACACATAAAGTGTATTTGTGAGTGTGCCTTAAATATCTTGGTTGGAAATGTTCCTCTTAAAGCTAGTCAGAAGCGAAAATTTGAACAAACATTGAAAGCCACTAAGAAATCTTGCTGAAAATCGTTTCAGGTGAAAGGTGGAGAGACAACTCAGAGATTATTAAGAAATTACAGATAATGATTCCCAGCTGCGCGTAGCCAGGAATTTTTTCAGGGGGAGGAGGGCTGACCTTAAATAAAATAAAAATAATAAAATGAAATTCTATATTAATGCCAGATGCTATTTTTTCTAAAATGTTTTACTTTGTTAATTTTTCACTTAGAGCGAAGTAATAATTAATTAAATGTAACAAACATAATTGTTTAAATACTTTTTATGGTTTATAACTATCTTCTCAGAATTTTTCATGTTTTCTTAACCATTTTAGTTAGGAACGAATGTGTATGGTATATGGTCAGTATAAAGTTACGTTCAGAATCATATAGCCGGATAAGTTCCTGGCATTTCAAGCCCAAGACAAACCCTTCAGGTAGAAACAATAGTCGCCGGGACATTTTTGAAGTCGGAACTTTGAACAACCGCTTTTCGAGAAAAACGCATTTAATGTTGACGAGAGCCATAAGCGCTGCGTTGGCTCTTATTTACTCTTGGCAAACATTTTTCTACCTCCACCCCCCAGTTTGGAACCATTTTATGTACCAATAATTCCTGTAAAATTTGAGCTTAATCGGACTAAGTGAAAGGGTGTCCCTGTGCCTTTGAACATAAAAACCATATAATTGAAGAAAAACCAAATTAGAGGATTATTATAATAATTAATAATATATTAATAATTATTAATTAGATATTAATAAGATATTAATTAAAGGATAGTCTAGGAGCTTCCATAAAGCACGTAGCACTCTTTTTCTTTTAGTCTATATGTATCTTCCCTGTTTCCTGACTGTTCTTGTCCAAGCGCTACCTGGTGTGTTCCTACCTGGCAAGAGGGTACCCAAGTACCCCATACGAATGTAGTATAGTAATGATATAGTAGTTGTAGTGAGCAGTTCTCTCTTGGATATAGGACAAGTCAAAACCAATTTTTATGTCACAATGTTCTCTGCCGATCTATTACGTGAGAAAATTTATTTACTTGGATATTACTGATATAAAATATTTGGAAATAAATATCCATCAAATAAAGACGCTTTAAGTGTATTATTTTTCAATGCTCGTGTTGTGAAGTTAACATTAAGCGACAGTGCCAGACTAGCATTGCAGCAGGATATTGTTTTTTGGGAAAAGCACGAATTCCAACTCAGGAAGTGAGAAACTGCATCCCAAAATTAAAATGTTTGTACCAAGAATGGAGACAACTGCAAAAACACGCTGGGAGAAAATCGGAGGCTCATAAGAAAAAAGAAGGAAATTTCAAATCGAAGCTCGAGGATATTTTCGACATTGCACATGCGAACACTATATTCTTCTAAGAGAAATAAAAGTTACAGAACTAGAAGTGATGGCGTTGATGAGAAAGGAGCGAAGCAATATTGAAATTGAACGACTAAGTGAGTAATGTATAAAAAATTGCAATCATGCAATATTCCTAATTATTTTTACATTTCAGTTTTTAACATTAATTTTGTATCATTAAATTTCTTCTTTTTCTTTTAAAGATGAAACTGCCGAACTGGGGTCATCTACAAGCAACAGCAGTGTGGAATCAGATACAGATATAAATGTATTAGTTTCTAGAAAATCCACTGATAATATTGTGATAGAAACTCCTCTCCCAGAAGATGTAGAATTAGAATTTTCATCACCAAAAGCAAAACGGGCGAGAGTGAGCCGTACACTAGTGACTCCTAAGCTTGCTGCGGCCTTAGATAAATGTAAAATAAGTGACAGGGATGCAGTTCACGTTGTGATTGCAACTACCGAGGCACTAGGCTACGATGTCCGGGATTTTTTCGTCAAACGGTCAGCCATTCACAGTGTAAGAGGAAAAATACGGGAAGAAAAGACGACTTTTATTCAAAAGCAGATCATGGACACGAAATTGCAATCTGGTGTCGTGCACTGGGATGGTAAGTTACCGTCGATCGACTTTCTGTGATTTTTTCGAATGGCGAAACTTCTTGGAGTGCCTGTACTGCAATCTGGGACTGGAAAAAAGCAGGCATCTGCTGTTTGTGAAATTCTTGTTGAATGGGGTCTCCAAGATTATGAAAATTCCAGGAATTGCGGACTTATTGGATGCCCCCTCTAGTAGCACGATATTAGGTACGCGCATGCGTAAGAATGATGCGCAAATCATAAGCAAAATAGCACATGCAGTGGGAGAACCCCAATTAGTGTGTGTGCCGTGCGTGTAATGACGTTTTAAGGGTAGTGTACACTTATCGGACGGCAACTTTTCAGACTTGTACTGTATATGAAGTTATTCTTAGAAGCGTTTTCGAGGAAAAAATGGGAAAAACTACAGGTCCGACTGCATTGATCTTTAAAAAGTTTCAAAAGGCTTGGTCTGGAATCAATGCTCATAATTTTCGATCAGGGATTGAAATCGAAAAGGTCAAAGGACAATTTAATCAGGACGACGTATCTCGAATCCTTGACTTTCTTAATAATACTTTGCAGGAACAGCAGCCTAGAGAGGATTATAGGAAATTTTAGGAATTAGTTATAATTTTCTTTGGTGAAGTACCACCTCGTGGACTATTTTTCCGTATTCCAGGGGTCATCCATCATTCTCTGAAACTGTCGCATTAGCTTTCTTTGACCCGAAATTGTCATCAGAATCAAAAATCAAAATGGTCAATGATTTAAATCGCGAAACAGAATCATCAAATGAGAATGTGAAGCGAGTACAAGTTCAAATCGGTGAAATCCCAGAAATTATTAAAAATGCAATTGAGCAATTCATTTCTGCCGCCACTAAATGATTTTTCGGAAGATTTAACTTGAATGATGAATTCGTAAGGACAGAACCGTCGACGTGGCCTAAAAATGAAAGTTTTGTTAAGGGACTGGAGTTAGTAAGTAAATTAAAAGTTTTGAATAATAAAAAGAACAACAGAAACAGTATGGGCAGATTGTGAGTGAATATCGCCGAAAGTTCCCAGGTTATAAAAAAGAGTTGTTGTCGAAGCGTCAAGTTTTGTAATAAAAACAAATGATTTTCGAATTTTTTTAGAAAAGGTTAGTCATACGAGAAAAAGTCGTAAATAATAATATGTGCATTTTGAATAGAAAATAGATCTACAACTTTTGTATACAGCCTTTTTTACAAATTTCAAATTTTTCAAAATAAACAAATAAAACTGGTTTTTCTTCAATTATATGGTTTTTTATGTTCAAGGGCCAATGGGCACCCTTTCCCTTAGTCCGATTAAGCTCAACTTTTGCAGAAATTATTTTTACATAAAATGGAACCAAACTAGAGAATAGCGTCAAGAAAATTCAAGCTTTGAAAATAAACCCACCCTAATAAGCGCACATATTACTTTTCTTTTGAAAATGAAATATACCCATTTCCGCTTGATTTCAGGACATAACTGTAGTGTCGAAAGATGCAGTATAGTTCTTTATATTATTCCCTACTTGAATCCGATATTAATAATTTTGACCCTGACTTAGAAAAACGCGAACATCTCCTAAGATAGAACCGCCCTCAAGGACCCTTTTCATGCGGACGCCCACAATTGATAAATATTAATAATAATTTAATCAAAATAGAGATTCTCACTATTGTTTATTTATTATATCTTCAGAACTAAAAAGACAAGGCAAAGTTAAAAATTTTAGAAAAAATCGCAACTTTCTAAATTATCTAAGAGAAGGTAGTTATAATCGATAATAAACTACTCAAACAATTATGTTTGCTAACTTGGATTAGTTATTACCTCACAAAGTGAAAATTTGACATAAGTGTACAATTTCGGAAAAAGCCGCAACTATCTAGCTAGAACCCAACTATCAATTTGGTTGCCTTCTAACCCCACAATTTAGTACAATCATTCACCAACTTTCCCATTCGCAAAAAAAACACTCCCCATATGCGAGAATACGGTTCAATTATACATGATTCTCTCAGTTTTTCAATAAAAAAGAGAATGGCGTGTGATGAAGACAAATTTGATTTCGAAGTTTTGAACAGAGTTTTAAAGAGGATATCTTGGACTATCAGGAAAAGATAATGAGCTTGGTATTCTCTCAAAAAAGTATAATTACAATGGATAATAAACGTACCTCACGCTGTATTAATTTGTTTGCCGCTCGGCAGATATACACTTGCTGAGGCATCAACCTACGTGACCCCACTCCCAGCCAGTGAGACTGAATTGTGGATAGATTTCCGAATCGAAAGACGCGTCTGCTAGCTCAGGAGCAGAACTTAAATTTTCCGTGGGGTACATTTGTACCCTCGTGTGTGATTCTACGATTAATTTGTTTACAAAATTATATTCGTTAAATTTCACTAATTATTAAGTCACTCTAAGCGAAAAGTGAAAAAAATTTGAATATTTCAGTAAAACCACAAATTGCTGGAATTATTCAAAGAGAACATTGTTAAAAATAATAATAAATTGTTTAAACAAATATGTTTGTCAGCTTGAATTAATGATCACCTCACTCTAATTAAAAATTCGACAAAAAGTGGAAAATGTTAGAAAACAATGCAACTTTCCAGCATTATTCTGCAAGAATAATATTATAAATAATAATATATTACTCAAACAATTATTTTTGTTAAATCTGATTGATGATTGCCTCGCTCTAATTGAAAAGTCTAAAAATTCGGAAAAACGGCGACTTTTTAAATCTATTCTAAGAGAAAAATTCTAAAAACAATAATAAACTGTTTAAAGAATTCATGCAAACTTCCAGCTATGAGTATAAAGTAGTATTTTATGTAGTAGAAACAATTTTTATTTTTAAAAAACCGCAAAAAATTATAATTAGCGTCAGATACTCGCAAAACCCAATTTTTCACTTATGGGGTTTTTGGGACCCTATAAAACAGACTTATGGGGGTGATATTTAAAAAATAAGTTTTTATTCGTATTCTATGGCTGATTGTGAAGAGAAATGTTATGATTCAACTCGATTTACGTGATATTGGCGATTCTGAATAAAATGTACGAAAACGTATTTTCGCGTATCGGATATACGTGCTAAACTTCATGGGGGAATAATTTTTCGTGAAAACACAAAACCATAAACATTATTTAATTATTGCGAGCAACGTATATTTTTTCCAATATTCTTGGCCTAAATTAACTCCTTTTTGGCCATTTTTAGTATGATGAAAAATAATTTTGGGGAGTTCACTCCCGTAAAAGTTTTTCGATAAATGTGAGAAAATACAAATTTTTTATCTCTCATTGTGAGGAAATTCTTCCAGTTGGTTTCTTTGTGAAAGATACTGTTGTTATACGTGAAACAAGTAAATGAGTATTTAGTACCCCGATTTTCGGGGGCTGTTTTCATCACCCAAAACTTGATTTGGGCACATAAGAAAAAACGTGTGTTGCTTATTTTTTCAAGTGCTACAACATAGGTGACAAAGTAGAAAATCGGATGCGGACATCTACATAGGTTTCCTTGTAAGATAAAAAATATTCATAACAAAATGAAGTTGCGAATATCTTTTAAGCAAAATCTGGTGGCAACAAATAGATGGCATATTAGAATTCAGTACAGAAAAGTACTACGGAAAAAGATGTGTTTGTGAAATGTGATTATTAATATTTTCTACTCTATTCTTAATACATGTATTAATACAGCCAATAGGATGGATTTTTTTTCCAAAATTTCAGTTACAATATTCGAATCATTTTCTCAATATATGGTCTGAAAATTTGTTGTTTAAACATAATTTTGTATTTGTCACACTAACATTGTTATCATACTTTCCGCATCTCAAACCTATTTTTTTACTAATATTTACCAGAGATTTTCTATAACATTAAACCCGAATGTCAACTTTTCACTTTGTAAGGTAATACCTAATACAAGTTATTAACAAACATAATCGTTTAAGCAGTTTAATATCGATTATAACTATCTTATCTTAGGTAATTTAGAAGGTTGCGATCTTTTCTAAACTTTTTAACTTTGCTTTGTCTTTTTAGTTCTGAAGGTATAATAAATAAACAATAGAGAGAATCTCTATTTTTTTATAATAATAATAACATTTATTATTTGTGGGCGTCCGCATGAAAAGGGTCCTTGTGGGCGGTTCTAGTTTAGGAGATATTCGCGTTTTTCTAAGTCAGGGTCAAAATTATTATTGTCGGATTTAAGTGGAGAATAATATTAAGACCTATACTGCATCTTTTAACACTATATTTATGTCCTGAAATCAAGCGGAAATGGGTATATTTCATTTTCCAAAACAAAAGTGTAATATGTGCGCTTATTAGGGTGGCTCTTATTTTCAAAGTTTTAATTTGCTTCACGCTATTCCCCAGTTTGGTTCCATTTCATGTAGAAATAATTTATGAAAAAGTTAATTAAACCCGAATTATTATTATGTAAGATGAATCACAATAGTCGTTTAGTGTACGGTAAACTAGATACTGAATTATAGTGTGTATAAAGTAAATGAGCAGCTATCTTAAACCACCTGTCTAATATTCACTTGTGCATCCGGTATTGCATACGGTTGTTTCCGGTATGAGGGTATAACCCAGCGACATGCTCATGTCACTTAGGGTGCGGCCCCCAAAACATTATCCACTATAATTTGCCTGTCCTTCTTTCTTATATAATTGGTCAAACTTCGTAATTCCACAAGTTTTTGCACAGAAAGGAAAAGAAGACTGCATTTTACATAACTTGTTCAAGAGTAGCACATAATATTAATACGGCTATTAAAACTTTAAAAAACACAAAATAACATGCAATAGAGGAAGTGCAGGTAAGTTTTAAGTTTTGGTGATGCAAATAAAACTTAGGTTCCCCTACTATAAAAAAATCAATTTTGTTGCAAGAAATAATACAAGGAGGTGAGAAAAACAAGGTTTCCACATTTTTGTTAATCCTTACGTTAGTAAAATGTTGAAAGGAATACTTAAAGAAAAAATACTTCGGACATCTAATAAATGTCGTAATGATAACTAGTGATCTCGTTAAATAATATTTGTTTTGATCTCGCAAAATGTTTAACCTTTTCAATTTTTTTTAAAGATTAGGTTGGTTCAGGAACACAAATTTCATTTTGAAATACTATAAAAGTGCATCAATGGGTTATTCGATTATTCCTTTAAATATTATCGTGGCTATACATCATCGACACGCAAAAATCCGTTAAAAGCTTCATTTTTTTTTTTATTATTTTTTTTTTATTACGCACTCATGGATGGGAATAGAAAAAACCGGTGATCAAATTGAGTGTTCTGCTGGTAGTTAAAGTGATCAAAATAATTATAAATGGTGGATTAAAATGAATTTCTTTTAGACTCACTATCTTAAGATCATTAGAATGGCAGCAAAATTCAAGATGAGAATTTTATTCCTATTACTATTTTTTCAGTTAAAATAAATTTCCGAAAAGTTTGATTAAGAAGAAACAGGATTGAAGATTTACGTAGAATGTTTAAAGAAATGAATGGCTAAACAGAGCATTATCAAGAAAAGAGTGTCATCTTACTTTACTGAAGTTATGTTTTTGTTCAATTACTTTCAAGGGAACGGCGAACTCAGCTGAAAATTCATGTACAGGGACCTCTGAGGATCGTGCACATGTCCCTGTACATGTACCTGCACACGAATCTGCAGAGGTAATCTTGACGCGAAGGAAACTGTATATCGTCCTGCAAAGGAACCTTTGAATGATTCTGTACAGGTTCCTTTGCAAAGTAAATTGAGGCGCGGCTTTCTGTACAGAAACACGAAGGTCCCTTATAAAAATCCATCGCCAAAACTCATGTCGCTTACAGCTATAAAGTTGCCCTCATTTTATTCCTTTGAAGATCGAACACACTATCGAGAGAACAAAGCCACTAGCGAACCCTCACGGATTAGTTCCTATGCAGGTTTATGTATAGAATCCTGAACAAGTTCCTGTCCACGAACCCGCTTCTCAATTCACTCTGTGAAGGAACCTGTGCAGGATCATTTTAAGGTTAAATTGTATACAGGTTCCTTTGCAGGATCCTTGACAGTTTTCTTAGTCAACTTCCTGCACAGAAGCCGTCAAGATTACCTCTACAGCACGTATGCAGGTTTGTGTACAGGAACATGTGCAGAATCCTCCGAGGTTCCTGTACAGGAATTTTTAGTTGGTTGGAGAGCTATTGCGATGCAGGCATTATTTTAACTCATAACATATTTTACATACATTCAGTTAATTTCAGCGCCTTAGTTTTTTAGAATTTTCAACGCGTATTCAAACATATTCTGGGTTAAGGAATTTGAAAAAATTAATGGTCTTCATCTTCCTAATGAACAATCTGTAGGAGGCTGGTGCCCTCCTCACTATATAAGCCAACCGGATTATAACTTATGCAATACATTTCTCGCATCAAGTTTATAGTTGGGGGTATACTTTGAATAATAAATAATACAAATAATAACATTACCTCGGATTGGATTAATACTTCAGTTGACGAAAGGTATGCCCTCGGAAATGTTTCAGGCGATGATTGGGTAGTGGGTGTTTGAAATGCTATAAAGTTGTAAATAAGGTTGATACTTTACTGGAAACTTGGAACAAAGCAGAAGGGAATTTAAATTACAACTGTAGGAAATGGTGGACTCGCACTGTGATCTAAAGTAGAGAATGTATCATATGATAGCCAAGGAGTCGTTCTGGTCATGAATTAGAAAACAAAACAGCATTTCAAAAATATGAATGTGTAACTCCGAGATTCGTCTTGGTTAGAATTAAAGTGGGAATCAGAAGGCTATTTCTTAAAGCATGCTATGCTCCAGTTAATGGTGAAAGTAATGATTCAAAAAATATCATCTGAGATCCGTACAATTGTATACTAGGTACTTCTCAGTGGACAAAAAATTGAAGGACGTCTTTACGATATTTTTATGTCATCTTTGCGGCATCGTAAAAATATAGTTAGGATGTCTTTTAGTCGACCTTCTATAAAGGGAGCTAAGTTTGCAAGCTTTCCTTCTGGTTGAGCTTTTTGTTTCAAGGATTTTATTTCCCTCGGCAAGCCTTCTCTTTGAACTAATTTAATAATCGTAATAATATAGCGTTCTTTAATTTATCAATTTTTAAAGTACCCGTTAATTTGCTTCAATTTCTCAAATTGCAATTTACTCTTTTGCAACATGCAACAAATCGCTTTAATTCGTCCGAAGAGGAAAAATGTTTTAAAATGTCGATATTGAGCCCTAAATGCTCCTTGAAATTTTATGGAGATGCAACCGGTTCATTTACATTGTTTATGCTTGTGATTTGTTTCTCAGAATTTGATTTTAGAATTTTATTTTCATTAATTGCAAGAGATATCGTGGATCGTTTGATTTTTGGTGAATCTACGATTTCTTAAACAGATTTCGGCCAAAGGTTCTCGCTTTTACTAATCTTTTCCGGACCGTTTTGCCATAATCGGGAGTTAATAGAATCGCGTGGTAGGAGACCTCATGGAATGAGTTCTGCGGGATTACTTTCTAAGCGCTCGTGTCTCCATTCATAATTTTTCAAAGTCCTGGTAAGTGTAGTGACATCAGAGACGGGATTTTTTTCAAAGTTTGGTAAAGAATGGGGAGGAGTTTCAATCCAATGTAAGTTTATGGTTGAATCTGACCAGATAATTATTTTTTGGAATTTTAAGAGTGATAAAGCTTGTAATCTCGCTTCACACAGTTGAGCCAAGGAGAGAGGTGCCGACAGCTCTAATCTTTGCAGCGTTATCGTTTTAAGAGCAGCTAGTCTCTATCTTGCATTTTTGCTTTCCAAGTCAGAAATATCAAACCTGGCAGCCATCTCATTGATTTTAATGAAACTTGGTGTAGTAGTAGTACTTTAGGGGTAATATGTTTTGGCTAAAGGATTTTCAAATATACAAAAACAAGATGTTTCATATAAAATATTGAAGCAAAAGATTAAAAAAATTTACCATAAAAAAACTAAAAAAAATTCTTGATTTTATTTGTAGAATAATATTCCTTCTTCTTTTATCTTTCATTGAAAAAAAACTTGATGGACACACATCGCAAAAAATTAAAAATTAAAAATAGCGAAATCCGTAGAAAATCGAATAAAAATTTTTTTGAGTTTTTTTCTGTGAAAATTTTGAAATTTGTTTTTCTTCAATATCTTATATAAAACAGCATCCTGTTTTACAAAATTCCTATAAGTTTTATTATAATCCGAAACAAAGTGTCAACAATATTACAGTTTAAAAAAAACTCGACCTTAAATTTCACAATAGTGTAGCTCCCAGAATTTTCAAAATGTTTGAAAATCCTTTGGCCAAAATACATTAACCATAAAGTTCTATAACTGCAATAAGTTTCATTAAAATCGATGAAATGGCTGCCAGGATTGATATTTCTGACCTGGAAAGCGTCAGCTGTGACAATTGGTCGCGATATTCACCCCATGTGTTGTAAGTTTCGATTGGAACTGCAGCATCCCGACCTAAGTCTAGAAGCCACATTTTTTTTATTAGTCGCATGACTGCTCAGCCTTTCCGAGCTTCGATGCTCTGGTGAGCATATCGTAGACATAGAAATCAGTTTTAAAAATTGAGGCTGCTCTTGGAAGGGAGTTGGCCTCATCGCTTTCTAATCAATGTGAAGATCGAACTGCTAAAAAAGGAGAAAAAGAAGTACCTGATGTCGCGGTATTTAACTCAAAAGTTCTGACCGGGTGCGAAGGATCTTCGCGCCAAAGGTTTTTTTTTTTAATTTTCGATCCTCGGGATGCATTATTGTTTGTAAATACATTTTCGAGATATCAGCTGCCAAAACGTAGACGTGTGAGCGAAAACAAACGATTGCAGACAAAAGGTTTTCTTGCATACTGGGACCTACAATGAAGACGTCGTTCAGTGACAGTCCTGTCCTTGATTTCGATGAGCCATCAAAGTCGACACGCAATTTTGTCGTTAAACTAGAGTTTTTTATCAGCACATGTTTTGGCAAGTAATACCCTTCCCAAATAGAAGCTTATTTTGCTTTCTTCTACTGAGAGAGTGTTCCTTTGTGGACAATTTGCGATTATCCAGAACTTTTATAACTGTTCCTTTGAGGACGTTGCCCGCAAATGACAAGATATTTGGGTGGGTGTCCTTGGCAATGTAATTTTACCAGGCACAATCCAACCGAAAACGGTGTTCTGTAGAATGACGTTTTGATTGGGAATTTTTTATTTGGTTCTATTTTAAATGTTGCAGGTAATATTTAGTACCCATTATGCCGTCGAACGGACCCGGTGGGTGGAATGAAGGATCAGCTAGTTCAATATTTCGTGGGCTAATTATGCTCGATTTGTCTGTCGGTACTGAAGGTAAAAGCTCGTTAACTTCCTTCACTATCAGGAATTCAAGGTTTAGGCAAAAGTTGTTCTAACGTGATTTGACGACAGTTTTTGGCTTGTACTTTATACACGATGTCATAGAGTTTAATGCACCGAGCGGGACGTTAATTTCAAGTTTTTTAACTCTAATTTAGCTTCCATACGTTGTGTTAAAAGGTGTAGCTGCGAGCATGATTCAAGAAGGACTCTGCCTTCTTGATAAGTTTCCCTTTGATCCCTTATGTAAACAATTGCAGTCGTCAGCAGTTTTTCATTTTTATAAGTAATTTCCGAATAAAATTTATTCACGTGAGACGATTGAGTGGTTTTCTCGGTTCATCAATGTAATAGGGGATGGTGTCGTTTGTTTGAGGGTTTTCAATTACTCGATTTGCAATCTTCTACACGGTGATTCGATTTTAAATAAGTAAAGCACAATTTTGATTCTTTCGCGATACTTACATGTTCAGAAATGTTCGTGTTTACGAGTTGCTCACAATATTGCGTGAAATGAGAACCCTTGCACAAATGACAAAATGCCTTAAATTGAGTCATGTATGACGAAGTAGGATTATTTTCACTACTTAAGGGGGGTTTATAGATTCAATGTGTGCGGTCTCGCAGTGCCTCCTAAACTATTTTTACCGAGTTGAACAGGCTTTTCGTTTTAATTGGTTTTATGTGTTTCGAGCACTTTTCTGCAAAAACGTTAAAAGTATAAGAGCTCACTCATTGTTGAACAATTACCTTGAATTTTTCTTTCCATTTGATACGCGATTGATGATCATGTTTAGAAACGATAAGGTAAATAGGAAATGCTTCTAAAAAAGGTTTATTTAGAGCTTCGAGTGCTCGATAGTGTTTGGTCGCGTTGTCGAGAATTTCTCCTAGAGCAGAGACTGGCGTTTTCTAACACGATGTTAACTCAAAAAGTGCTCATATACGATTATCAATTACCGCGACTGGATCGTCGTAATACTTGTCTAGAATTGACCAAGCTATTTGGTAATTCGCATCTGTAGTTTCTAGGAATTCGACCTTTTCTGCTGTTTTACCGAGCAGATATGATCGCAGATACATTAATTTTTCTGAGTCAGAAAATTTATAATTATTGTGGATGGCCGATTTAAAGATGTCGCAGAAATCTGGCCATTTCTCGTATGCGCCTTTGAATTGTTGTAGATGTGCTTTTGGTATTCTATTTTTCGAGTCGTTTCTGATAAAACCAGCATTTAAAAGAGCTGACGATTGAGAACCCGTGGCCGCAATCGTTTCATTCGTGTCAACACTATTATTATTTTGAGGATCTAAATAAATTGGATCAGACTGAATAGAACAATTTTCTGAACTTGTAAATTGCACGGAAAGAAGAACTGTTTAAAACCGCTAATATTATTTGCCTTTGCCTTACCAAGTGTAAAAAAACGGTTTTCTTCAAAGCTCTATCTCTCTGTTAGCCGTTCATCAAAACATTCGTTTGTAACTATAGATTCTATTTCCGTTTGAATTTTTTGAATTTATCGCGCACTCCCTTTATAGCTTCACATTTTTCTACCAATTCGCCTCGAATCTGTTCGACAAGGGGCCTGTTTAAATATCCTTTTAAAATATTTATTTTAACCTTTCATGGAGCACGTAATCGAACGAATTTTTTAAATTGGGTTTCGGCTTCTGGATTCATTTTACTAATATAAGGTTACACTTCAAGACCACTATAGAATAATTCAAATAGGTGCCAGTATGAGATATTCAAACATTTATGATAAGATCGGTGATTCAATTGAATAAAATGACAGGGACTGACGTTTCGTTGACAACAGTAGACTACGTTGATCCTTGTCAGGTTTCCATCCAAGAATTTTTCACGTCATCGTTTGTTGTTGCAATCGCCTCAAATATTTTTGGATAGGAGATAAGTTGTACATCAAATTCAAGAAAGTATGAAGCTGCACGAATTCAAATCCCACTCTCTATTTTCTGGTAAAAACACGATTTAAAAGTAATGTCTGTTTATTGGTTTTTCGCTAGGGATCGAAGTCAAAAATCAGTGGAAGGGATAGCCGACAGGTATAGGTGGTTGAAGCGAAGTTCGACAATTTTAGTAGTGGGGCAGGACATATAAATTCCAGTCGATGTTTCGCTTCGAGCGTTATTACTTTATAATCGGAAAACCCCAGATTTGGACTGAAGGCCCAACAGAGGTGGATAAGCAATTTGACAGCAATATAATGAAAATAAGTACAAAGTTATACGGGTCTGGGACGTCTAGGTCATTTAGAGTAGTATAGCTATACGGGTTCTAGGACACCTGCCGACCAAGCAAGGTTCTGATCTGTGCTAAGTTACCGACCGAGTAAGGTTCTGATCTGTGCTAAGTTACCGACCGAGCAAGGTTCTGATCT
>CAKNWW010280852.1:1006-11833 GCA_932074435.1 Andricus kollari
CGAAAAATATGAAATCTCAATTAGAAATGTAATAGTTCATATTTAAACTAAAAAAAAAAGAATTTTTAATCAAAAACAATCGAATTCCACCAAAAAGGACGACTATTTAACAAACTATTCGAATCATAAATCAAAATAGATTAATTTTCAACCCGAAAAGATCAATTTTCAGTTTGAAATATCAATTTTCAACCGAAAATGGAAAGTTCCATTTTCAGTGAAAAAAATTTAATTAATAAATAAAACAAATTTTCAAGAAAAGAGTTGAATTTTTAACGCAAAAGTAATCTTCAGTCAAAAAAGGAAAAACACAAAATTGTTGAAATTTTAAGCTAAAAGGACGAACTTTCTAAAAAACAGTTTAATTTTCATCAAAAAAGTTAGTTTTCAAACAAATAGTTAATTTTATAACAAAATAGTCAAATTTTTAACCGAAAAGGCGGAATTTCAATTGTTGGTCCGAAAAAATCAAATTTTTAACCGAATAATACAATTTTGAACCAACAAAATTGATTCTCAACAAATAATAGTTGGATTTTCTACTTAAGTTACATTTTAAGTTTAAAAACTTAATTTCGAGAACAAAAAATTGTATTTAACTCTGGAAATAATTTTTTTTTTCCCGAAAATTGGTTGTATAGATTTTAGAAAATATTCAATTCCAGAGTTGAGAAAATTTTTTGTTTTTCTCTATTGGCCTATAAAGCTCTATAGCTCTTCAAATGATTTTTTTTCTGGAAAAAAGTCTTTTTTTAGATTTAGGATTTTTACTATAGTTAAATTTCATGACTGAAACTGTTAATTTTATTGAAGTTAATCGATAATTGTATTAAAATCTGAAAAAAATAAAAAAATGTTGAAATTTTTTCCTATAATCTTTTCTAATTCCGAGTTATGGTTGGCCATAGTCCGGAAAATCTGGACTAGGAAGTTTTTACAAATACAAATACTTTTATAATACTTTTTCAAAGTAAAGAAAACAAATCCAAATACTTTATTTATATAAACAAAAATACAAAATCTATGATTCAACAAAAAAAAATCAGAAAGATTTTAGAGATTTTATCATATTAAGTTTGCTAGTGAATATAACCCGATCCGTCGGATCGAAACTGGAATTTAAAGCCAGTACATAATACTAATTAAAAGTTATCAATGATTAAGAAATTAATTAATTATAATTTACAATCAGAAATTCAGATTATGTTAAAAAAATCAGAATATAGTGATCAAATGTAAACAAAAATTGATAGTCATCTGAATTACAAATTATTACTACAGAATACATTTCATTATGAATAAAACTGACATTGGATTACAATTATTATATATTAATTAGAAATAGGGATAAAAGTGATGACTGCTTCTTTACTGAATTCAAATTATATTAAAATATAAATGTACTGTGTCTTATAATGACATGCTGTAATAAATCCAAGAAAGATCGTGTAATAAATTTATATGCAATAGGCTTTTTAATGAGTAATCATTTGATCTGACAGTTGATAGAAATCTCTTTTGCGATGTAAATCCCCTTTCCTTTTTAATATGCCGCACGATGCAATCTAGGAATTGAAATTTTGTTGTGTGATAGGATAAGCGATAATCGAAATCTCATTATGACGAGGTAATTAAATCTTCATTATCAACGAACGCCACAGGTTTTATATCACAAGTGCAATCGACTAAGTTGCGAATGGGACAAGTCGCTAATTTTATCTCATTATTATGCAGGATTTGATCATTATTAATTTACTAGAATAGATTTCTGCTGATGAATATTGAAATATATTTTGATAACATAATTGATTTCTAAAGTGTGTTCGTATGAGAAATTCAAAAGACAATTGGAAAATATTATTAGATCAATAGATAGAGGAAAGATTGAAAATCCTGAATAATATTTCAATGTCTGGGATGAAATATCCTATTTAATAAATCTCTTCCAGAAAAAAATCTCGAATTACCTCGAAATCTATCGAAAACGAAATGTCCTAATTTAACGGCTTTTCCTAGAAAAAGTGAATTATTCAATTACATATTCTTGAAAGTAAGATAATATTGACATTCTATCAAGATTTATTTCTTCTAATTGAATAATGATTTTTATAAACAAATTATTAGAGAAATATTCAACTTTTACAGTTTTGTATTTGTTAAATTATTTATTTATAACAATCTTATATTTAATTATTAGCCTAACATATCGATTGAATATCAATATCAGTGTGCTTCCAACTTAATGGAACGAATTTTTATTTCTTCAGGAAAATCTCTTTAATAGGAGCATTTGCTTATACTATTTGTTATTATAAATGAGAATTAGACATTCAATTAGCAGAAAAATATTTCAAAACTTTTTTTCAGGAAAACCCGTTGAATTGGGACATTTGTTTAATATATTTGTTATTATAAATGACTATAAAGGAAAATGTAGATTTTTGAAGATTTCATAAGATTGCTGGGAAAACTTCAAATGATTTTTTTTTAAGTAAATTTTATTAGAAAAATAGAAAAGATTTCAAAAGATTTCAAATTATGTCCAAAAATTTCTAAAATTATAAAGCAAAATTTTTCAATTTAGCAAGATTTCAAAAATTTATAAAAAATTCGAGTACGTTTAAAGGATATATGAAAGTTTTGAAAAGATACAAAAATAGTTTAAGACTTGAAAAGTTGTTAAATAATTATTTTAACCTAGATTTTTAAAAGGTTACTAAACAATAAAAAAAATTTCATAAAATTCCGCGCAAAATTTTTAACTATTTTTGATTTTGGAAAACCAGTTTTGAAAGAATATTTAAGAAGATTTCAAAACATTTTCAGAGATTTCGAAAATTTTCGGAAAGGTATCTGAACGATTTTAATGCAATTTTTTTAATTTTCCAGTAATTTTAAAAATAATGTACGAAAATTTTGAATCGTGCTAAAAGGTTTTAAAAAGTTGAAAAAAATTCCAGAATTAATTTAAATCTTAAGAATATTTCAAAAAAATTTTACAAAATTTAGACTTTTGGAGATTTAAAAACAAAATTTAAAAACTCTTTAAGTTCTGAAAAGGTTAAAAAATAATTGGAAACTTGAAAAGAAGCCAAATGATTTTTTTAATCTAGATTCCTAGAAAAATTTTTAATGATTTTTGCTTTTGAAAAATCCGTTTTAAGAGAAGATTTTACATGATTTCAAAACCTTTAAAAAGATTTCAAAAATTTTCGAAACGGAATTTGAAAGATTTTAATTTAATTTTTCCATTTTGCAGGATTTTTACAAAAAAATCGGGAAACATTCGAATCATTTTGAAGGATATTTAAAAGTTTCAAAAAAATTCTAGAATTAATTTAAATCCTAAGAATATTTCAAAAATTTTGAACAAAATGTAGATTTTTTTAGATTTTAAAACAAAATTCAAAAGCTCTTTAAGAATGTTGAAACATTTCAAGCAATTAAACAAAAATTATTTTGAAAAATACATTTCATTAGAAAAGTGAAAAAGATTTGAACACATTTAAAATTAGTTCCTAAATTTCTAATTTTTCGAAGCAAAATTTTTCAACTTTGCAAGAATAAAAAATTTATAAAAGATTCGAGTAAGCTTTAAAGGTATTTTTAAATTTTTGAAAAGATAAAAAAATAATATGAAACTTGAAAAAAAGCTAAATAATTTTTTTAATCTAGATTTCTAAATGGTTTCTAAAGAATAAAAAATTTTTTTTTCAGTTTCTTAGAAATTTTTTTATGATTTCCGGTTTTGAAAAATAAATTTCAAGAGAAGATCTAACATGATTTCAAAACCTTTAAAAAGATTTCAAAAATTTTCGGAAAAAAATCTGAAAGATGTTAAGGTAATTTTTCAATTTTTCAGGATTTTTACACAAAATTTGCGAAACATTTGAATAATTTTGAAGGACATTTAAAAGTTTTGAAAAAATTCTAGAATTACTTTAAATCTTGAGAATATTTAAAAAAATGTTAAACAAAATATAGATTTTTTAAGATTTCGAAATAAAATTTTGAAGTTTTTTAATGATTTTGAAAGGTTTAAAGAGAACACAATATTTTTTAAGATTGCTGAGAAAATTCCTAATAATTTTATTCAAAATATTTTAATATTTGAAAAGACTTCTGAAAATATATAAAATATTTTAAAATTTCTTCTAAACTTCGAAAAACAATAGTAAAATTTTCGAAAAAAGAAAAGGAGAGTTTCCTCCAAAAACAATGTAATTTCGATCTGACATCGTCGAAATTTGAAACGTGAATGTTCCGTAAATAAAAAAGTCAATTATATATAAAAATTGAGATTAGCATTTTGAAAAAATCACTTTTGGTAATTAGTTCATTGTGATGAAGAATTTAGAATTTGAATAAAATTCATGCTTTCTAGAAATTTACATTTTTTAACAAATTTTAAAAGGTGAAATCCCATTAATAAACTTCATCCAAAATCATATTATAAGCAGCATTAAAAAGTTAAAAATCAGCAAGATTGTTCAAAGCATAACTATAATGTAAAAAACTCATAAACTTTTAAAGAACGCATTACTAATGTTAAAATTCCTGATAATTATGTTATGGCATCTTTAGATGTTACATCATTATTCTCAAATATTCCTTCTGAATTAGTATTAAAAATATTGACAACATATGGTGTTTTATTGATCCTCATACTAAGATACCATTAGAAGAATTCAAAAAAGGCATTTCATATTTTTTAGATTATACCATATTTAAATTTGATGATATATAAAACATATTTTGGAAATTCTATGGGATCTTCTATTTCTGCCATATTATCTGAAATAGTTTTTAATTATAGCAAGTGATAAACTACATTTTATTCTTTCAATTTTTAAATCTTATCATTCTAGACTGAAATTTACTTTTGGAACAGAAGAGAATATTTCTATAAGTTTTTTAAACCTTGAATTAATTAGAGATTCAAACAATAGTATCATTATGAATTGATTTCGCAAAAAACATATTCAAGTAGATTTCGTAATTTTCTGTCAGATCATCCTGTGCAACATAAGATTGGTGTAGTTAAAAATTTAGTTGGCATCGCTATTCTATTATCTAATTTTAATTTTTGTAAAGATAATTTCAATATTGTTAGGAAGTACTTATTTTATAATAGTTGTTCTAATATTTTTGTTGATAAACACATTAAAAAGAGGTTAAGAGAATTGGAGTCTAGGGATAGGCTTATTTCAGAAGCAGATAACAATTAGGTTATTAATGTTAAAAAAGATATATCTATTCCATTTTTAGGAACAATATCAAATAATATTAATATACTTTTTAATAATTACAACATAAAAACTGTTTTTAGAACTGATCATAAATTTGATAAATATATTAAATTATGAAAAGATAAACCTATATTTTAGACCGTTGTCATGTTATTTATAGAGTTACTTGTTCTTGTGGTATGACTTATGTTGGCCAAACCAGTCGTCCACTTAGGATGAGAATAAAAAAACATAAAGGTAATATTGGACTTGCAGAAATATATCATAGAGCTAATAGTCAGCATGAGACTAATAAACATACAGGTAATATTAATTTTATAAAATGGGACGATTTTCAAATTCTACACAAACAAAAACACAAACAGAAACACAAACAGAAAAACAAACAGAAACACAAACATAAACAGAAACAGAAACACAAACAACAACACAAACAGAAACACAAGCAAAACATAAACAGAAACAGAAACAGGAACAGAAACACAAACAACACAAACAACAACACAAACAACAACACACACAGAAACACAAACAACATCACAACCAGAAACACAAACAACACAAACACAAATAGGAATAAAAATACAAATATAAATATATATTTATTATCAATATTATTATGTGGTTGTGCAATTCCTTTTTTATAGATTTACAATATAAAGTGATCAGTGATGGGTAAGTTTCTATTCCTAAAAGAAATTCTAGTTATCGCTACCGGTTCGAAATGCAACTTTTATTCAGTTAGTTTTGCAAACAAAAAAAAATATATTTCTGTCGTTAGTTATGAGCGACATCAAATTTCGAAAAAAAAATTTTTGTTCGAAAATTTGGAATTTCCGTTGGGAAGAAAACTTCTAATTTCCCTATTAATTTTTCAAACCGAAAATGAAATAGTTCAATCTTTATTTAAAACAAAAAATTTTAAAGAAATAAAACCATAATTTTTATTGAAGAAGTTCAACCAAATTGTTAAATTTGCAACTGAAAAAGATGAATATTGAAACAAGAAGATTGATTTTCTACCAGGAATGACGAGTTTTTGAACAAATACACGAATTTTCAAACAAATAGTTAAATCTTCATCTAAAAAAGATAAATTTTCAACCAAAAATGATACAATTTTAACTGAAAACATATATATTTTCAACCAAAAATGGATTACACACATTTTTATTCAAACACAAAATTTTAATTGAAAAAAAAACGAAACAACATGAAATAATACCAATACATTTCTTAGTAATTACAACATGATAACTATTTTTAGAACTCATAAATTCGATAAATATATTAAATTAGGAAAAGATAAACTTAATATTTTAGACCGTTGTAATGTTATTTATAGAGTTACTTGTTCTTGTGGTATGACTCATGTTGGCCAAACCAGTCATCCACTCAGGATAAGAATAAAAAACATAAAGATAATATTGGACTTGCAGAAAAATATCATAGAGCTATTAGTCAGCATGTGACTAATAAACATTCAGGTGATATTAATTTTATAAAATGGGACGATTTTGAAATTCTACACGAACAGAAACACAAACAGAAAAACAAACAGAAACACAAACCTTAACAGAAACAGAAACAGAAACACAAACAACACAAACAACACAAACAACAACACAAACAGAAACACAAACAGAAACACAAACACAAACATAAACAGAAACAGGAACAGAAACACAAACAATACAAACAACAGAAACACAAACAACATCGCAACCAGAAACACAAACAACACAAACACAAATAGAAATAAAAATACAAATATAAATATATATTTATTATCAATATTATTATGTGGTTGTGCAATTCCTTTTTTATAGAATTACAATATAAAGTGATCAGTGATGGGTAAGTTTCTATTCCTAAAAGAAATTCTAGTTATCGCTACCGGTTCGAAATGCAACTTTTTTTCAGTTAGTTTTGCAAAAAAAAAAAAAAAATAAATTTCTGTCGTTAGTTATGAGCGACATCAAATTTCGAAAAAAAAATTTTTGTTTGAAAATTTGGAATTTCCGTTGGGAAGAAAACTTCTAATTTCCCTATTAATTTTTCAAACCGAAAATGGAATAGTTCAATCTTTATTTAAAACTATTAGTCAGCATGTGACTAATAAATATTCAGGTGATATTACTTTTATAAAATTGGATGATTTTGAAATTCTACACGAGGAACCTAATTATTATAAACGTTGTTTTTCTGAAATGGTTTTTATTAAGAAAGAAGGATACAAAAGCATGAATCTTATTTCGGATTTGAATACTTTCAACGAATCTTATATGATGATTATTGATCAATTATGATAGTTTGTTTATGATCTTATTGTTATTTACTATTGTAAATTACCTAGTGACCTAATAATATAGAAGAAAACCTCGACAGAAAACCATGCTAAAATCTATTAAAATAATTACATAGGAAATTACATAAAAAGTAAAAGTATTTTAAAACATAATTTTTTAACATCGAAATACAATGACTTATCATTAGGTAGAGCGGTGAAGTTCAGTTACAATAGTAAAATTTTCGAAAAAAGTAAAGGACAGTTTCCTCTAAAAACAATGCAAATTCGATCTGACATCGTGGAAATTTGAAACGTAAAGGTTTCATAAACAAAAGAGTCAATTATATAGAAAACTTGAGATTAGAATTTTTAAAAAAACATTTTTGGTAATTAGTTCATTGTGATAAAGAATTTAGAATTTGAATAAAATTCATGATTTCTGGAAATTTACATTTTTAAACGAATTTTAAAAGGTGAAATCCCATTAATAAACTTGATCCAAAATCATATTATAAGCAGAATTATAAAATTTCAAATCAGTGATATTGTTCAAATCATTGTCATTCTCATTTTTAATATACATCATCTCGACAAAGGCTCTTTCATGTAAATGTAAATCATGTTAAAGAATGTAAATCATGTAAATTTGTTGCTGAAGAATCTTGCAATTTCGAAAAATAAAATAAAAAGCCTTATGCCTAATGTGGAATTTGCCATCTTTATTTACGAATTTGAAAAATCTCATCATTCTCATGTCTTCAAAGATGAAATAGTTTTGAATAAAAAATTTAAAAAATTGCTACCAACTAATCCTAATAATCTTTCTACTAATAAACATAAATTAGAATCTTCTCCTGATCCTTGGCTTGTTAATTTGTCAGAAAAAACAATTCCTGAACCTGTTGCTAACACACTTCGACTTGTCGAAAAATTTAGTTCTTGTTTTTTTTCAAAAAAAGAAAACCAAATGCTAAAAATTGTAAAAGATTTGTAAATTAATTTAGGAAAGATGCCATTTGAATCTAGAGGAGAATTTAGGCAGAAAATATTATCTTTAACTTCAAATTATGTTTAAAAAATCGAAAAAAATTTCTCATAACGATATGGAAAGATCTAAGAATATTAAAATGACAAAAAAATTCATCAAGAATAACAACGATATTTTAATTACTTTTGCCGACAAAGGCAATACTTGATGACACTTTTCTTATTGTTCCAAAAGACGAAATTGAAAACATTGTTTCTTGTTTTAATAGCTATCACGAAAGGTTAAAATTCACATTTGAATCTGAAAATTATATCAGTTTTTTAAACTTAAAAATTATCAGAAAAAAAAATTCAAACGATATTATCACAAACTGGTTTAGAAAAAGTAGATATTCCGGTAGACTTTGAAATTTTTGGTCAAATAATCCCATACACCAAAAGATTGGTATTGTACTTTACTGTTGTAACTAAACTTCACCGCTCTACATTATGGTAAGTCATTGTATTTCGATGTTAAAAAATTATGTTTTGAAACACTTTTACTTTTTATATAATTTCCTATATAATTATTTTAATAGATTTAACCATGGATTTCTGATGAGCTTACTATGACTAGTGACGAAACGTCAAACTTTATTAAATATTATTTGTTCTACAAGTGTTGTTAATTTTCTTCTATATTATTAGATCATTAGGGAATTTACAATAGGAAATAATAATAAGATCATGACCAAACTAGCATAATTGATCAATAATTATCATATAAAATTCGTTGAATGTATTAAAATCCGAAATAAGATTCATGCTTTTGTATCCTTCTTTCTTGAGAACAACCATTTCAGAAAAACGACATTTATAATAATTAGGTTCCTCGTGTAGAATTTCAAAATAATCCCATTTTATAAAATTAATATCACCTGAATGTTTATTAGTTATATGCTGACTAATAGCTCTATGATATTTTTCTGCAAGTCCAATATTATATTTATGTTTTTTTATTCTTATTCCAAGTGGACGACTGGCTTGGCCAACATAAGTCATACAACAAGAACAAGTATATCTATAAATAACATTACAACGGTCTGAAATATTAAGTTTATCTTTTCATAATTTAATATGTTTGTCAAATTTATGATCAGTTCTAAAAACAGTTTTTATGTTGTAATTATTAAGAAGTGTATTGATATGATTTTATATTGTTCCTAAAAATGGAATAGATATATCTGTTTTAATATTAATAACCTCATTGTCATTAATAACCTCTGCTTCTAAAATAAGTCTGTCCCTAGATTTCAATTTTCTTAACCCCTTTTTAACGTGTTCATCAACAAAAATATTCGGATAACTATTATAACATAATATAACGTAACATAACGTGTGTATGCTAGAATTTCAAAATTAATTTTTGAAAAAGCATAAGATTCCAAGTTGTCATAATTATTTCAGATAATATGGCAGATATAGGAGATCCAAAAGATTGTTTATATATCATCAAATTCTAAAATTATAGAATCTAAAAAATTTTAAATGCCCTTTTTGAATTCTTCTGATGGTATCTTAGTATGACGACCAATGAAACACCATCTGTTATCAATGTTTTTAATACCATTTCAGAAGGAATATTTGAGAATAATTATGTAACATCTAAAGATGCCATAATATAATTATCAGGAACTTAAAAATTACCAATGCGTTCTTTAAAAGTTAATGAGTTTTTTACAGTATAATTGTAAGTTACATTATAACTGTAAGCTACAGGTCTAAGTGAATAATCTGGTTTATGTACTCTCTAAATCTTAATTAGTAGAATACTGCTAATTGGTAGTAGTTTTCTACTAATTCAAATAGTGCCGTTTCGTTTGCTAGTAATTAGTAAAAATCGACTATTTCAATGAGTAAGAATAACTGACTAAATTAATTAGTTACTATATCTACTAAAGGAATTGGTAATGCTACTACCAAATGAATTGGCAAATGTATTGCTGGTTACTATTTTAAGCGATAGTTTCAAGTGAATTCAAAAACTTATTTTACAATAAAGAGGATTTTAAAAAAATACGTTAATCTATGAATTTAAATAATAATTCAAAGATATTTCCATTTTATATTCTGATACTTTAAACTTAGTGCATATTTAGGTCAAATTAATGTGGGTCCTGTATTAAATTCAATTTGAACCGTTTCAAATTCCTGAAGTTGATAGTAAAAAAATTCCATTTTAAACAAGATATGTTAATTTTTAACCAAATATTTGAATTTGCAACCAAAAAGACAATTTCTCAAGAAAATATATTAATTCTC
>CAKNWW010280878.1:2909-15946 GCA_932074435.1 Andricus kollari
ATGCCGCCGGGACATGTCCCAACGTCAGACTAACCCTAGCAAGTCTCACTAGCGGATCTATGATGGTCTCTCCAGCCCTCTGTAAGAGGACTGGATATATGCCATCTGGGCCAGGAGACTTGTAAGGGCTGAAGGACTTCAGGGCCCACCTGAACCTGGCCTGAAATCTTGGCGTGATTGATTTTTCTGATTTCTAAAATTTACTGTAGTGGAGGTGTTGGCTGCCAGCACCTCCACTGAAAATTCGGGTTTTTGAGAACAGTGAGAGAGCCCAAATTCCGGCATCTGTGCCAAAATAATGTTAATAATAGTGGCTAAAGTAAATATTCAAATTCGATTATGGAGGTATTAGCGGAACGTACCTAGTCAAGGATAGTTGTGGACACTCGAGCATTCCGAATGTCTACATTTGAATTCGACTGTTAGTAACCGGCAGAGCTTGGGAAAGATTTTCTGCAGTTTGTCTCTCTTATACAAAAGTCCAAGCTCTAATACAGATTCGGCTCTAGATGATAGGGGATATTTAGGAAGGATGGGTTTCTTATATATAATTGTCCAAAAAGTATGTACATGTGAGTAATAAAAAAAATAAACTGAACTTCGAAATAAATCGCAATAAAATGGGCCAATTATGCATAAAATATTGTATACAATCCTTCTGGATTTTATTAATATCATACATTTTATGTTCACTTATGTTGGACCACTCCAGGGAATGTATGTGACCGTCCGCGAAGAAAGGGACCTAATGCGTCAAAGCTGAATTTTACAGGAGGGGCGATCGTAGCAGAGTCCGTAAGCCAGCATTTCAGCAGTGTGGATGCGTCTACGACAAGCACTTCCTCCACTTATCTCTATACTTTTAGGCACGAGCCAGTGGAGCTCACCGACACGTCGCGTATATGGCGGTAGTGGTAAGTGGTGGGGCTGGCTTTCGTAGGCCTCTCGTTCGGCCTCCGCGTACGCTTATCAGGCATATGTCTGTAGCTCAATAACAAAAAAAGTAATTAACTTAAAAAATGTCTGATAATTGAAAATAAAAGAGTAACCCTGAAGCTATCGATTGGCGTAAGAAAATGAAAATCGATTTTTTTCAGCATCAGGTCTCTTTCTTTACGGACGGTCACGTATAGGAAACTATAAAGGAAACAATGTAGGAAGCTCTGGATTGGATATAGCACGTACATATGACTAGCAGCCATAGCTTTGAGACGTCACAAGATTAAACATTGAACTTTGGAATTCCATTCAATTAACAGTTTTAAATAATAACTTCTTTAAATGTTTTCCTGTTTTTGAACATTTTTTAGTTTTTGGGACAAAATATAACATCTTTGCGGTCTATTTCTACTAATATTTCATTTTTAGACCATAATAAAGATTTTTCAAAAGATACAAAAAAGTTCATGAAACCTTGTATTTCCAAAATAGTGATCTACTTCAGAAAATTTTTTCATTTGCTGGGCATTCTGAGTAATAATAGTTTGTGATAAATTCTTAAAATATGAAAATACCAGTTTTTTATCTTAAGGGAAATGTATGTAATTTATGAAGTGTGAACGATTTTTTATTGTTCGGGTGTATTTCCTCCCCCTAGGAATGGATTATCCCTATTGCAGGGTCCGATTGTGCCTTGTACGCACGCACTGTTGGCTAAGTGGATTCCCCCAAACGAGAGAAGCAGAATGGGTGCATTTGTCTATGCTGGTGAGTCTACTAATATCTTAATTTTATACTTAAAATCAAATAAGGTTGGGGTGTACAAAAGCTCGCGAGCTCGCAAGTACGACCTGAATCGCGGCTCGCGAAGCTAAAAAAGCTTTCAGGGCTCGCAAAACAGGCACTTGGTCACAGTATTCGATCGATTCGTATTGGCTACATTGGCAACCTATTAATTGCAGGTGTTATCAGTACCTCCCGCGTTTCATGCTATATTTTATTTCACATATGTATGAAACTGTGACTTTTATGTACGTCACTAGTTAACCATGTATCCCGTCCGATGGCTTGTCTTTTGATCGGGTCTTTAGGGAAGCAAGTAATAGAATTTGCGATGTGCGCAAGCGCGAAGATTGTTTTGACGGTCGTGGGTTTTAAACGGCAACTTTTTTCTCACTCTACAGTCATAGTAAAGTAATATTTCCATGAATGTGTGAAATAAAACAATTTAAACTTGCTCCCCTCCCCCGCCCACCTTTAATAATTGTAACCAGTTATTTAAAGAAGCCAATCTTGAAATGATAGAAGTGGATTCTCATAATGAGATAAATTAGGAATTTACTTCAAATAATAGCTTTAAATTTTCATCCATTCGGAAAGTTTCTGTTGTAACTTGGTGGATCTTATCGGAATATTGAAGATATTAAACATGATCCTAGAAATAGATTTCTGATTTTATTATTATTCAATTTTATTTTATTGCGTAATTTACTTTTTTGTAATCCTATTTTCATAAGTAGACGCACAACTGAGGCGCCGGATGCAAAAAGGAGATATCAAATTATTTTGCTAGAGTGGAGAGTCCCCTGATCACTTAAAAATAAAGAATCGAGTTTTAACTTTTTAAATACGCATCCACATTGAAAATTTAATTATGCATATTTTTCTTTTAACAAAAAAAGTTGTAGATTTTTTAGTTCTCGAATATAATAATAAAATTCAGAAGATATATGCTTTGCCATGTTCTTCACCCGACGACGTTAGCTAATGTTCATAATGTTTGTTTGAGAAAAGTTAATAATTATTTTTCGAGGCGTTGCATAATTCGTGCACAAAAAAACTTTGATTGCTTAGTATTTTGAGTAAGCGAAAACTCTCAGTGAGAAATTTATTGAGGAAGGTTCAAACAAGTTTTCTGGAAAGCTTTAGCTCAATTGAAATAGTAGTTAACGAACTGTTGATGTTTTAATTTTCTGGCGCGATCGATTATCTCCCGCGTAGTCTGCGGCCTGACTGGCAAGCTATTGTTGCGCCAGAATTGAGTGGAACTCTCCCTTGAAGCCCTTTTCAGAGGTTTTTTAATTCCAATGCAATAAAATATGGAAAGTCTTGTTTTATAATAATTGTTTTCTCTTTGATTATAATATTTCAATGTTGCCAATTCTAGTAACATGAACTTTATTTTTTTGTAGTTTATTATAAACCAATCTATTCAGATTGTTACATATTCCAACTAGAAAAGTAATAATAAAAAATTACACATTTCTAGAATTGCTGATATTTGAATGCATCCTTTGCAGATATTTAAATAAAACTAGATTCTATTTGACAAATTGAGTTACAAAATTGTTTGGCCTCAATTAAATTAACTCTAAAACATATTCATAAGCAAACCCTGCAGATTGGATCGAATCATGAGTTTAGTGTCTCAATTTACAAAGTCATTTAAGATCGAAATGAAATCTGCTTTCTTATGAAAGAGGGAGAAAAAGGAAAAGTCAACCAAAACCAACTTCTCACTCTTGCCTCATTCTTTCTCCTTTAGATTTCATCAGGGATTATTTACAGGAAAAATACAGGTTTGAATAATCAAAACTTATGCTATTTAAAATTAACAAAATACCTAAAAATAAAAAACCATAGACATTTATAAAAAATTGTAATTGGTTTAATTCTCCAATTCATTGGTGAGAATTCATTTGCATGTAGAAATTCTCTCGAATAGCAAGAACATACATTAATTTGTCCAATTAATAATCCTATCGCAAACTTTGCTATATCTTGAGAGCTAATTTTTAAATTAATAGCTTTCTTACCTTCCCTCTTTATAAATAACATCTCCACGAATGCTGTCTTTTTTATTTCTCTTATGATAAAGGATCTTAACAGTATCCCAATTAAAATCATGAACATGTGTTATTTTATGTTTCGAAAGAACTGAATGATATCTAGAAGTTCTGTGATAGTTGCTTTGATGTTCATCTCTCCTTAATCTAAGTTCCATACGTGTCTACCCTATATAAACTGCATCACACTCTATGCATGTAAATTTTTAAATAAAACATTGTTTGTCAAGCATTTCATACCTATCATTTCCCAATTTAACTATCATATTACTTGCCGTGAAATAACTAAACGAATTAATATTTCTGTTTTTAATATTTATTTTATAAGCATCTGTCAAATTCAAGATTTTTAATTATTCACAAAAACATATCGAGTACTCGATATCTTCGATAATTTGAGTGTTAAAATTGTATGTGAATAGTTCAAACGGGCACATTTTCTCCGCTCGGTGATGACTCCTTTTCATCACGTATTAGTAGGCGATGGAGGTTGACCACAGGGCGACACAAAATTCCTATTGCAGTTCCAACATTTGCAACGCGGGCTACGTTATCACTTTCAGGGAAGACTTCTTCAACAATTCCCAGTAGCCAAGATGCACGCCGCTTATTATTATTTTCTATCAAAACAATTTCTCTTTTTTTAATATTTGATTCTTTGGTTCTCCATTTTTCCGATGTAAAAGTGTTGGTACGTATTCTCTTAGCCACCTTTTCCAGAAAAGATCTGCTAAGAATTGCGATACACGCTATTATTCTAGCGCAATCTCATCATCTTTATAAAACATCCCGGGAGAGCCGATCTCAAAAGTGTAGCCGTGTAAAATATCATTGGGTAAGATACTTGCTGGATCTTTACGATCTACTGAAGAATATGTAAGTGGACGACTGTTTATACTATATTCGGCTTCTGCGAATAAAGTCATTAAGACTTCATCTGTGGGATGTCTGTCTTTCAAAATTCCGTTTGTAGTTTGCTTGAAACTTCCTATTAGGCATTCCCAACATCCTCCCATGTGAGGAGATGCTGGAGGGATAAAGTGTCAATCAATTTTGCAATTGGTCATTTCGTCTTTTATTCGATCTTGATCAAAATCTTCTAAAGCGTTGATTAAATCTCTTTTGGCTGATTTTAAATTAGTTTCGTTGCCCGGCCATCATGTTTTAACTTTTCCTCTTTGTGACAAAAATCTTCGAATGGCCATTGTGCACGAGTCTGTTTTAAAGATCGAGCAATTTCAATATGTATTGCTCGAATCGTAAGGCATGTAAAAAGTACTCCGTATCGTTTCTCAACTCGTCTTCAAACTTTTACATACAAAGGTCCGAAGTAATCCATCCTGGTAGCCGTGAATGGTTTCTCATGAATTATAAATCGTTCTTTTGGTAATAATTCCATGCTAGGTTGTGAATCATTTAAATTTCTTTTCTTACAAAACATGCTGGTTACAGAAATTTTTCTAACGCAATTTCATATCTTGGTAATCCAAAATGATCTTAATGCATTAATTAGTCTTTCGGTTCTTTGACGTGCATTTCTTTCATGATGATTTTTTATGATTGCTTTTACATACGGGTGACGTGTATCTAAACAGATCGGATTTTTTGTTCGCATTTCAAGGCAATCAGCATGCTCTAATCTCCCTTTGATTTTTAGGACACCAATTTTTTTGTCAAATTTTAAACAAAGTTTCTTCGGGATTCCGTTCATGTTCTTTTTTTCTTCTGTCATGTTCTTTAAATCTTGTTGGAAACATTTCTTCTGGACTGATTTCCACCATGGTATTTTATCCCATTCCAGTTCTTCAACTTCCAGTGATCCTTATTTGCGATCTGATCTAAGCAATCTTGCATTATTGATCAATCTTTTTATCCATGAAGTTGTTCTTAAAATCGATACCCATGAATGGTAACTTTTTATTCTAGGCAGATATTTACTCTTCGGTTGTGGTAACTAGACTGATTATTTCTTCTGGTTTGTTTGGGATTTTCGGCCAATCTTCTTTAGGCAAAGACAAAAAGTCCGGCCCCTTAAAGCATGTGTGATTGATATTAAAGTCAGAAATTTGAACATCTCTGGTGCAGTCATCAGTTGCAGTGCTTGTGTTACGAACGAGAAGTGAGATTGTTTTACTCGTCGCCGGAGGTACCAAACTAATACGCTATTCCAAAAGGGATTAGCGCATTTCTATTTTTTTTTTAAAGTGGTATTCGTTTATTAATCCTACTCTCGGACTGGGAGCCCTGACCCTTGTAGTCCTAAAATTGTTGACGGGTTGCACGAAATGATTCTGAACGACTATTTATTTTGGTACAAATAAAATTCAAAGACTTTATTAGAGATGATCATCGAACGATTCGAGACACAATGTGAATTTTTCTTATGGACTACCGCCTATCTCCACGGTAGCGGAGGAGATGACGGGATAAGCCATTTTCTCTACAATTATCTTTACAATCAAGAGCAATGTCATATCGGAACATAAATACACAATCCCCCGTCCCGCCGAAAGGGGAGAGACACGAGTGGGAGAGAGAGAGATACGAGGTGGTCACAATTGTAAATACAATAAATAATTTCTGACCTTGTTCCTCCGTCGATGTGTTGCTAGCGTAGAGCGTCGCTCATCACTCCTTCACGGTGCGTGAACTGTCACTCCACTCGAGTTTTTGTAAAGGGGTGCCACCCGGACTCCGTTTGCACACAGCTAGTTTAATTTTGTTTCCGGATTTATGGATTCCCATCCATTGGTTTTTCACACTTAACGTCGCAAAAACCCTCTTTACTGCGCACTACCCTTCCGATTCACGTACTTTCGGGAGTGACAACCCGCGTACCGAGACCCGCGCGAGGTAAAATGCCGACGGGCAAGTTGGACTTTAATTCTAGATTCCTTCGGAACAATTAGTTCCGATGTACGGAAGAAGCGATGAACGACTGCCTAGAGGCGACAGGTAAGATGCACCTTGTAGGCCATGGTGTGGAGATTTGGGTAGGGCTTATTGCTGATGTTGCACATGGACTTTGCCTAGCGACTGTGGGAATGAAGACCGGACGGGATTTACGCGACTACAAAATGCTGATTTGAAAAATGTTTGAGAATAAGCAATTTTGCAGGGCACGTACAATGCGCTCTGTTGCTATGCCGGAAATTTTGTGTGTGAAATAAATTTGTATTTAATCATCAATAACAATCCCTGACTCGTATGATGTGTATAAATCCACTGTCCAGGCCAACTAAGGATAATTGTATTGAGAGGTTTTTACGCCCAAAGAAAAGGGATATTTTACTTGTACAATTATCGATAACTGACAACTCAATAGTTTAAATTCTCTATTCATGAAATCATTGGGATCGAACGAATTGATCAGTATTTCGTATCACTTATTTCCTGTTAGGAAATAAGGATTATTATCAATATATATAGGATAAGAACGTTAACTTAGTTTTGGATGTGTCATGTTTCTTGACCGATTTCTGATTAAGTTTTTAACGGATGTTTTAGTAATTAATCTATATGAATAATTTGTTCATTAAAGGTGTTTAACAAACAATTGTCTCTCTTGTAAACTAATTATTTGAATTGAGTTTGTCCATTATTCTTTAGTGAAATTGTATTTATCAATAAATGACATTGTTGATCAACATTTTATGGTCGCGTATGGACTCAGGGGTATTAGGAAAACATGCACGAGGTGAAGTTTCAACATATACTGTTCATGCGTTTCAGGTACTAACCGAAATTTCAATAATTTGTGGCTATCGTCGTTGTGCAAGTATCGGCACCGCAGGAAAAATTAGAAGTCGTTTGTAGAGGAGGCGTAATAATTATCCGCCTCCGACCTTCTCATTACACTCCTCTGCCCGCGCGGGGGGGTCTGATTAGGTGTGGCTTAGAGCACGGTGACAATCTTATACCGCCTCTCTCTCCCTGACCATTGTGTGACTCACTATAATTAGTTGATACGTAACGAGAATGGGGCATTCACCTTGGGCACCATACTTCTTAACTGATCTGGTACGCGGATACCATGGAGCCTAGCAATAATAATTTTTAGTTGCCCGGTTTCTTGGGGTCTACCGTGACACTTGATTCTAAAATTTCCCCCACTCGTGGAGCGATGAAGCTAGGAAGTTTATTATCATTTTTAATCCACTGATTAAAAGCTTCTTGTGTCATTTCAGCTAATCGTATTTCTAAGACTGCTGCCATTAATTCCAGTCTGGGTATTGTCAATGTCCGAACTGGAGCTACTCTTACCTTTGACGAAACCAATACTACGTCTACTGCCTCCTAATCTTGAATTCTGAGGTAAACTGCTGCTATATACGTTTCTTCACTGGCGTCGCAAAATGTATGCATTTGTATAGATGTTGCTTTTTCTAACTTTGTTGAATATTGTCTGGGAATTTCAATATCCTTGATTTTCATCAATTCTTTAAGCCAACATTTCCATGTTTGAAACATTCCGTTAGTTATAGAATCATCCCAGCCAAGTTTTGCTTTCCCTATTCACTGTGATTGGTGATAACCAACCTAGTGGATCGTACACTGACATTGCTATTTTAAGAACTTCCATTCTTGTAGGTATTCTTGAATAATTAATTAAATCTTGGTTTATTTTGTAAAATTTAGAGAGAAAGTCAAGTAATCTTTCTCTGCAATCCACGTGACTGCGAAAATTCGTTGTTGATTCTTCTTTTCAAGAACATCAGTCAACATTTCTTCTGCTAGTAGATGATTAGGAACGCTCTTTATGACGGTACTCGTCTTCATATTTCTTGGCATTGTAAATCTTCGCGAATTGTGTTAAAAAGGGAGAATATGCTGTCCCAAATAACATTGCTGTTATTCGAAATATCCTGGGTTGTTCTTGAACCTTCAAATTTGTCCAGAAGAAACATTGAGCGTAACTTTGTGCACCTTCAATTTCAACTCGATTGAACATCTCACGGATATCTGCAGTGAATGCTATTTTATGTTGTCGGGATTTAATGACAGTTCCAAAAAGTGTTACTAGCCAGTCTGGACCAATGAAGAGATGATCATTCAATGATTTTCCTTGTACATTTGCTGCTGCATCAAACACAAGTGGAACTTTGTTTCGTTTGTTTGGAATAATGACGAGAAAGTGGGGTAAAAACCATATTTTCCTTCTTTCAAGAAGTTCTTATTTCCCAACGGACACAGCATAATTCTTCTCTAGAAGTTTTTATACTTCAAAACAATAACGCTTTCCTAGATTTTTGTCCTTGATCAGTTTTTTCTCTAAATATATCCGTCTATGTAAAGCCATTACAGTAGTATCAGGTTAATCTGGATCGTTCTATTTCCAAGCTGATTTCACCTCGTATCGTTCAGCAATTATTTTTATCAAGGAAGTAGCTATATTTATAGCCCTTTCTTCAGCCATAGTTGGGTTTTTCTTCACTCTTGGTTCAATAACTCCAAATTTTCCAATAGCAAAGTATTTTTTGACATCTTTGTGGAGTTCCTCTTCATTAGTATGGCAGAAGAGTATACCTTCAAGATTATCTTGTCGATTCGGCAGTAATCCTATTGGTCCATGGATAATCCATCCAATTTTTATTTTTGGTAGAATTGGTGCATCTTCTCATTGTTGGAGAACTTGCCTTGATACTATTAGAGAAGCACTATTTTGACCAATTAAGAACATTGGTTTACCTCTTTTGATTACAGGTACATCAACTTGTTTTACAAACGGGTATTTTTGTATCAACATATCAATGCAGGTTTTCGAGATTTTTTGTATCAAATTTTTGTTTGAAAAATCTCAAATCATGAGATAGAATGTTGTAAAATTTTTTTAAAATAAAAAGCAATATATGAATTCAATGAATTTTTTAATGCCGAATCCAACGGTGGGTTTTACAAAAAACTGCATATCCTGATGAAAAATGTTTTTTCTTTTGTTCCTGGCAAAGAATCGGTCGGGGGAAAGTGTACAAATGCGCATGCGCAACTCCCCTCTACCTCTACAGCTCTCCTGCGTATCGTGTTCCGAGCTGTTCTCATTTCATGCTAGACCTCTGCGGAGTCACATGTATGCCACCTTTATTCTAGAACTAGAAGTCATTCCTATTGAACCCCAATTCATTAGCGCTAATTGTGAGCTGCTATCATTCGACACTCATTCTGCAACCATTTATGTAGCACAAGTCGAGCAGCAACTGTTCGCTATCCAATATTTTTCTCCGTTTTCGGGTTTAATCTGAAGAAAAATCTCGTAGACTTACAGAACATAATATGTAGTGTCGCGTCTCTGAGACCAACCGCGAGCAGGCATGCAATAGAGGAAGAGCCATGCTTCAGGACCCAGAGAAGCATCAACATTCAGGTTTCTCTCAAGCCCAAAGATGTGGCTGAACTGGATGACGAGCTTCATGGAGATTTTTCCGAAGAACCCGACCTCTGGACTATCAATTGTAGTGTGTATAATGCATCAACTCAGCGCAAAGATAGGACGGGTAAGGCAGTACGCGTCCCGCATTCAGTGTGTGATTGACTACATAACATCTGGCAGGACTTTCACTGCCAAGGTTCAACAAATCGCGCGTGAACTACGGATCTGGCATCACACACTTAACAAGTCAAAGCTACTGACCATCAGGCAGCATATTGTTGACAGAATACGAGTACCATCTAACGCTAGGAGAAGTCTAGAGCGCAGAGAGAGGTGGGTCAGAGAAAATCAACAGTTTTTGTCTGACCTATCTCGACTTTTCCAAGGCCCTCCAGTTACTGTCGTCCACCGGCCCACACCAGAGGAGGTCGAGGCATTTAGGAGAGAAGTCTACGAAGTCCAGCATCCACTGAAAGAACACTCAAAGAATATAAATAGCTTCAAGGAGCTGTGCAGTGCCCTCATAACACCTGAGGAGGAATGCCCAACTATCACTACCGACGAGGTGAAAAACGTATTAAGAGGCATGAAGAACTATTCCGCTCTGGGACCAGATGGTATCAAAACCTTCTGGTGGAAGAAGTTTCCTTCAACCCACCAGCATCTGGCCCGCATTTTCACCTCATATCTAAAGGCGGAAGAGCCTATCACGGAGTGGTTAGTAGAAGGAACACAGTGCTCCTGCCGAAGACGGGTAACTTAGCTGACCCTAAAAATTACAGGCCAATAACTTGTCTGAACACACTGTATAAGATCTTCACAGCTATCCTAAATGTTAGGATTGTTCGGACAATTGGACCTGTGTGCCGAAAGATGTACGAACAACGTGGCTCAAAGAAAGGCGCAGCAGGATTTCGGGAGAACCTGCTCATCGATAGATGTGTCTGTAAAGACGCAGCATTCTATCAGCGTTACCCTTCGATGGGCTGGATTGATTACCGGAAAGCTTTTGATTCAGCCTCTCATATACTTATCATCTGTCTGTTGGAAAGCTTAAAGGTTCATCCACACATTGTGAGGCGCATAGAGAGATTAATGCCGTTTTGGAAAACCAGATTTACTATCTCATCTGGAAAACATCGTGTGATCACTAAGAGTGTCACCTTTCAGAGCGATGTGTTTCAGGGCGACACCATGAGCCCTATCCTCTTTTGCCTCAAATTATTGCCACTATCTCTTGCACTTCGCCATTCCGCAGGGTACCTCTGCGGTAAAACTGGAAATCGAAGGCATAATGTCACTCATGTATTTTACATGGATGATCTTAAGATCTATGCTAAAAATCAAGAGGCACTGCATCTAGCTCTGGACATTGTCAAAGAGTACACTCAAGAAATTGGAATGGATTTCGGGTTAGAAAAATGCGCCAAGGTTTGTTTAAAGAAAGTAAAACTTAATGGAATCCCGGAATACCCTGAGCTCGTCGACAGAAGCGCTATACGACTCCTTGGCGCTGGAGAGACCTATACATACCTGGGCGTGCTACAGAGCCCCATTCAGGACGTGACATCTGTAAAGGATACTCTCCGATGCAGATACAAACGTCTCATCCGACGGATTTGGTCTTCCGAACTGTCGTCGAGGAACAAAGTATCTGCGATGAACATGCTTGCCGTCCCGGTAGTGCTCTGTTCATTTAGAGTGGTTCTATCGACGAAGGACGAGCTCATTTACCTCGATATCGGGTCCCGAAAGGTTATGCACGTGAACAAAAGCATGCAACTTAAATCTTCTGTTCCGCGACTTTACATCTTACGCCGTCAAGGTGGTCGCGGAATACTAAATCTTGAATGTCTTCACAACAGTATTAATTTGGGTATAGAACATGAGTCAAAACACGTCAAGTGAGCACCCTATTTTCCACTTTTTCGTAAAATAAAAACCTATATATATGAATAGATAGTACTCACCATTAAAAAAACATCTCCAAAAATTCTTTTTTGAATTTTCACCTTTTACAACAAATAATTAGATAATAAAAAATACGAAGACTTTTAATTGAAAAATCGATTACGCGCAAAGTACGTAACAAAATATTATGAAATTTGACAGATATATAAATAAATACGTTTACTTTTTATTAAGTAACAAATAAAAATTTATTAATTACATTTTCCAATTTTTTTATAACTTTTTTATAAATAATTGCATTTCGGCATATGTTCTACACGCCGAAATTGATTTTTTTGTTTACAAATAATATGCGCAAAACATTTAAGATTAAGAATCCGAAAGAAAATTTAACTGCTCGACTATAATTGCGACGGGAGAAATATTTTTTTGGCGGAACTCGCCTTTGTGCGCTAGCCGCCGCGAGCGAGTGAGGCCATATTTTCTATTTGACGTTCCCGGTGTTCGTTAATGACAAGCAAATTGTTGAAATTGCCTAAGTTTCATAGAGTAACTTTAGTTAAAGATGTTCCAATATTATATAATAAACCAAAAATTTGTTGAAAGAATGTTTTCTACGATTTTCCAAAATTCTACATTTTTTTAAGTTATATTGAAATTAATTTTGATAAAAACAATATGATGATGAAGAAATTTCTTCTTGAGATTATTATTGTTAATATTATTAACAAATTTAATAAACAAAGGCATTAATCAGGAATTTTTCGATATAAAAATTCGTTTTTTTCTTTGTCAATTTTTTCAAGCAAGAACTTTATGATAATTTTAGAAAAATTCATAATTTGTTGATTAATCCTACGATTTTTTTTAACAAAATTAATGAACAAATCCATTATTCGGGCATTTGCCGGAAGAAAAATTCGTTTTTTTTCCATGCCAGTCCTTTCAGTTGGGGACTCCATGACAATTTCAGC
>CAKNWW010280884.1:412-10665 GCA_932074435.1 Andricus kollari
TCCCGTTCTAGTGCTTGTTTAAGTTTTTTTAATGCTTTATTAACGTCCGAGTAGTTGGTTTCGTCACAATATTGCTTTTTGACAACCCAGTGGGCACCAAATTTGACGACGTCTTTAGGACATCGCTATGACATGTTTACGATAACTTTACGAAATCCTATGTCCATGTCGTTAAAGTTTCTTTGTGATATAGCAAAGACATCTTCAGATCGTACAACGTCTTTAGGATATCGTAAAGACACCTTAACGACATGGAAATAGGATGTCGTAAACTTTTCGTAACGATGTCGTAAATACGTCGTCCAATTTAGTGCGCACTGAGGAAAGACACCTTAACGACATGGACATAGGATGTCGTAAAGTTGTCGTAAAGATGTCTTAGCGATGTCGTAAAGACGTCGGCAAATGTTGTGTCCACTGGGTTAATTGAATGAATAATACTTTATGAATGGAAGCGACCGTGGGCAGTGACGATGATCTGACCTATTTTGGGGCGGTTTCCCAGAGATTATGTTGATCAAACTGCTGGGTTTGTTGGTTCACAATCACAGGACAGGGAATGGACATTGTGTTGTCGTTTCTGAGTTAGGCGTTCTCTCCCCTGATAGATGATCTTGGGCTGTTTTCCGCGTTCAACTAATCTTTTTTCATTCTGGGGGTGAATATTTAATATCCTCCTAATTGAAGGAGGAGTGATCTACGAATGTGTTGTTTATGTAAACGTTTTGGCTTAATTTCGTATCGCTTTTTTGTTAATTCTGTTACTTATTCGATTTGTCTTTCTGAGGTAGGATAGGGCTCATTCGAAAGCTTTTTTTTCTATTTGTAGTGTATTTCATGAATGATTTGGGACCCATCGCACGGATCCATGTCTTTCAATTCTTCTAGGAGTTCGAGATACTCTTCACCTTCAGAAAATGCTGTACACGCGAGTTGAAAAGTCTCATCCACGCTTTCATGATCCCGTAGCATATACTAATGTTCTGCTAGTGACTTGTCACATTAAGAAAATGATTTCGTAAGGTCTACATTCAGATCACTTGATGGTGCTACATCCACGATCACTTGGTTAGGTTTCAAAGCATTTGATTTTTTTCTTGGATTTTCCTTCTTATGAAGATCGCGATTTGCTATGCTCTGACGAGCGAGTTATTCGGTTATTTGATTTCCTTGCATGTCCTGATGACTTGGAACATTATTCCAGACCACTTCAATGAGACCGAGTGCTTCTTCTAAGTCTTCGAATTCTGTTCGGTTCTTACCTAGTTGATTACTCTTAGTGTTCCAATTGTTGTCTTTCCAGTAATGGATCCATTACCTATTACAAACTTACAATCGGTATTGATTGTTAGTCTATCTACCGCGTACTGGTCGTGATATATTTAGCGGGTTACCTTCACCAAACAATACTCCTATACCAGCATGGGGCTCTCCGATCGAGTTATATACGCAAGCTCCATCTATGTATACGCCCACGTGGAAATATGCTTCGTTTATTTCTAAAAACCGGTAGTTTAGTCCTCTGTTGTTTGGTCTTCTGACAATCATCGTCTGACCACGTATCTTCTTTATTGGTTAGAGGTGCTTTATTTTGTACCTTCCGTCTCAATGATCTTTTCACGGTAGTGCTTTCGTCCATATCAGGCTTATTTAATCCTTGCCGTGTTGGAATGTAGCTTTCATCAGAATCCTATTGTGTTAAATAATCCATTCTTTATCTTGGCCTTCCTACAGTCTTGATTGCTGATGGGGTTTTTGTTTTGATTGGCTTAAGGGAGATTTTTCTAGGAATGGATGCTAAATAGTTTCTTCTTCTGGGAAATACCTACCGTATTTACACGCATATAAGCCACACTTTTTTTTGGTTTTTTGAAGCTGGATCATTGGGGTGCAGCTTATAATCGTGTGCGACTTATATCAGTTTTTTTCACTATTTCGAGATTCTAAAATCAGGGTGCGGCTTATATTCGCGAACGCCTTATATGCGTGTCAATACGATACTTTCAATTTCTCTTAAAAGCTTTAAGTAGTATTCTACAGGCATATCCATGCCGTGTTTTTCTTGTGTTAATACTGCTCCTATCACATATTCTGTGGCGTCTGTTGTAAGCTTAAAAGTTTGATTAAAATTGGGATATTAGAGGATCCAGGTTATATCTTTTTTAATAGATCCGCCATCGACTTTGCTGTTTTAGAATAATCCTTTAGGAATCTGCGATAAAAACCTGAAAGAACTGAAAATTGTCTTAACCTATCCTGACTTATTATGTGTGCTAGAAAGGCTACTTCCGTTATTAGAAAGCCACATTTGTCCGGTTGTAATTTGAGGTTTGCTTCACGGAGCCTTTCCAAAAGTCGCGGCATTCATTTGTAATGTGTTTCCAATTCTTTAGCGTGGACAACGATGTCTTTCAAGTACACGAATGTCTCTGCTTTTATTAGGTCCTTCAGAACGTCGTTCATTAGGCAATGGAAAGTTGCAGATGCGTTTTTTTTACCCATTGGCATTCCTTGGTATTAAAAATGGGCGATGAAAACACTATTTTCGCTCGATCTTTTGGGTACATCTCGAATTGGTGGTAAGCGCTGACTAAATTCATTACTGAAAAATATTGGACCTGACCTAGTTGATCTAAAATTTCGGTTATGTTGGGTAAAGGGTAAGCATCCCTAGTTGCCTTTTTATCTAGGGGACGATAATCTATTACTATTTGATATTATTTTATACCTGAGGCATCTGCTTTCTTTGCAATAATCATCAGGGGGATATATAGGGTGATTTCGATTCCACTATGACTCTATATATATATTTTTTATCTATAGCTGCAAAAATTTTATCTTTGGTCTCCTGTGTATGGCGATTTTTAAGGTGAAGTATATGGCAAATTTTGTCATCGATTGTAGGTATCATATGCTGTATAAGACGCGTCGTCTTGAGTTTTTTGCCACTTAAATGAAATATGTCGGCATAATCTGTGGACCAATGAATTACGAGATCTTTTTCCTGTGGACACAGATGCGTGATTCTTAAGTTTTTCTTTACTGTTTTGTACTATTTTTTGCGGCGTAAGTACGATTTAAATCTCTGTCGGTAGTGTTAATCGCGTAAACTTTAAAAATTCCTTTGTGATTAGTGACTGCCGCTATCGGCTTGCAGGTGTTTTCAGTCTAGGCAAATAACCTTCTTTCAAGCCCTGAATAATCATTTCTAATGACACCGCTTGCTTTGATCTAACTTGTATTTTTAATATCCGTGAAAAATACTTTATCTCAGGGATAAGCATCTTTCTTGCTACTTGTGATTCCTTGTCCACAAAACGAATTGGCCTCACGGGATTGGTTGAAGTTACGAGAGTGATGTGCCAGAATGACATCTCGACTCTCTCTTGTCTAAGAACTCATCGACCAAGGAATCCCATCTGAGTTGATTGGAAAATTACTATCTATAATGTGAAATACAACTGGTAATTTAAAAAATTTAAATTTTTACCGTGCCATACATGGTGAATAACCCTCATCTTGTATTTCATGCAATGTAATCAAGTTCAGATCTGGACCGGGATCGACTAGAAGATAAGCTTTCTGGTCGATGAATTCTATTGCTCTCACTTCAACTAAATGGGATTCTGTTTCTCGATATCCTGTTCGTAGGATTCTTCTAAGTTCTTCAGGATGAAATCGTCACAGGAACCTGGTAATCTAGGTTGGATGCACATACGGTATATTGAGATGGAATGGGTGAAGTGAATTGTATATGCGGTTTTTGAGTAAATTGGTGAGCAAACTGTTGAGCCCTCTGTTGATGAATTTGTTGAGCGAAACTTTGAGGGAATTGTTGAGCAAACTTTGAGCGAATTGTTGAATATATTGCTGTCAGAATTACTGTAATTCGGGTGTTCAAGTTACGAATGAAGCTGTTGATTCCGGTTGGGGAACTTTTGACGGATAGACCAAGATTCCTTCCATTGCTTCAACTAGCTTTTGAATACAGTTTTCTGATCCAGAAGATTCGTTTACATTTTTTTTCCTTCCAGAAATGTAATACATTGCTGATGTCAATCTTTCAGTTGCATTTTGACGTTCTTCTTAATGCAGGGTATAATATGAGACTTTTGACAGTGTTTCCGGATTTCGGGTATCAACAAAGGTCGATATTTCATCTCTTATGAATGCCTTTCGCGCGAATGCGACAATTGGCTTCATCATCGTTTCACTTTCTTCTGCTGTGGGGAACTTTTCCTGTATAGAATTTTGTGCACCACTTATTATACCTAATAGTCTATAATGGTAGTAACTTACATTTTCTTTGCTTTTTATTTTTAGATTAATGATTGCTTCGAAATACCACCGATAGTCCCTTCTCTGAGCAAAACGCTTTTTAAAATGAGCCAAAAGTTCATTGATATCTTCTAACTGTTTGTCTTGAATGTTTTCCCTTGCTCTACTTTTAAATTTGCTTAAGGTATTACACGGATAAATTCATACCAAGAGCTATCCATACGATGAACATGCACAAGCTCATTGGAGACGCTACAACTTTACGTCGATCATTTGAACGCGTGTGAAAGTGTCTAATCTATCGGACCTCTCTGTTTCTTTATACTTTCAGTGCTCTAATTCACAAACGAAATGGAAAAAAATGCAGAAATTTTCACAGAATCTGTCTTTGTGCCCCTTTATCGTTCTCAGTTTTCGAAAAAAAATTGTCAGAACCGTTTAGGCGTCATGCTAAAATATGTTACAATTTGAATACCTTGAGATAGGCCTTCTTTGCATAAGATGCGATTTTTTATTTTACTTACATTTTTACCTTAAAATGATGTTTAAAAAAGCAACCTTTATGTTCGCGCTTATGAATACTGAGCTGTTGGATACATCTTGAAGGAAAGTTCTCACAGGAGGTACTTTTCCGTAGAAAACGGGTACATGTGTAGTCTTCTTTTCCAAAATAATTTTGCTGGCTGTATTTATTTCCTTCTCAATTCAACTTTTATTACATTTAATAAGATGTGAATTGCTTGTGTCCAGCGAGTTCTGTGACGAAGTCAAAACATTTTTTGTTCAATTAAATTTTGCTTGAGACTAAATTTCCTTAAAATTAGTAAGTAATCGACTCTACTCAGCTGAACTACTTATTCACTAAAACGTGCAATGGTGCACAATGATTGAAAGATCAATTTACCTCAAGTCTTGTTATTTTGATATTATGTTTTAACTCATTCGAATTCGGCCCGAAACCGTCATGGCCAGAATATGCCTCAATTTATTTTTATCATTGGACTATTTCTTAAGGTTTTCTAAATTTGATTATTTGTGATTTCCAATATCTCTTTTATTTCAAATTAAGATTCTAATTCTCCGTTCAAACTGTGACCTTGCATAAACTTATTAACAAGTGTATCAGCATGTGATTCCTCGTTATTAGCAGATACTCCTAACTCAGCCCTTTGCGAGTGGGAAGAGTTATTTGTTTAATTAGAATGACTTTCCTCCCTGTAGGCATTATGTCTTTGTTCTAAAGACTTTACGATATCAGGATCAATTGTTATTAATTCCGCGATAAGAAGAACATCTTTTTCCAGGATTATTTGTTGGAAATTAAGGGTCTTGAAATTTTTCTCCGATCATAGATTGGACCTCAAGGATAGGGCAATCTGTTTTTCTTGGACAAACTAAACTCCTGTACAAACCTGATTCGACGTAAACGACTTGTATTTTTATTTGCTTTTTACCACCAAGATTTTCACGTCTTCCCTTTTGTTAACCTTGACTTTCGCAGACAGTTTGGTTAGGAATAAGGTTGGGAAAGATTTCTGACACTGCAGGGGATACTATTCCCAGCGGGAAAGAATCGCAAACATTTTTTAATCGAAATTCTATTAAAAAATTCGCTAATCTCCTTTATTATGAAGAATTATTATACTCAGATGCTGCAAAGCTTTTACCACGCAAGCAACAGGCTTCCGTCAGAGAAAATAAGCGGCAGTTTTTGTCTTTGATATTAAAACAGAGAGAGTTTGCATGTGTGTATTGTTCTGCTGTGGATGGCATATAAAAGGCGTTGGTAAAAGAAGGAAAGTGCGGTAGAAGTGGGACCGGGGGTTAATTTTAAGCAAATACAGTAGGGGGAAAGTAAATTTGGGGCTCACACTCCTGTGTGAGCACCAAATTTGACGACGTCTTTATGATATCATTAGGACATCTTGACGACATCTTTACGACAGCTCTATGACATCCTATGTCCATATTGTTACACATTAACGACATGGACATAGGATGTCTTGAAGTTATCGTAAAGATGTCGTGACGATATAGTAAAGACGTCGCCAAATTTTGTGCCCACTGGGTTTTCGAAAGTGAAGACATACGGAATTCATATTCTGAAGCGGAGTTTGTAACACCGAAAGAAAATAGAGAAAAGTGCTGGAAAAGAAACGAATAGCATAGGTAAGCCGCCGAATAAGAAACTGTTCCGGGAAAAGTTAGAGGCATGAGAAAGAGAACGCATAGTGAGGGAGAGTTTCTAACGAGAGCAGAGCTGTGCAAAAATAAGAGGAAAAGGGACTTCAACGAGAGTATTGACAAATTCTTAAGCTCAAAGAGTACAAAAATCGATAACAAGATGATGAGATCGCCTGCAAACAAGGGGGGAAAAGATGATTAAGAGAATCAGACAAGAAAGGAAGGACTAGAGGAGGGGAAAGAGCACACAAAAACGCATAGAGAAACTAGAAGTACTAGGGATAGGAATGTTGATTGAGGAAATGAGAGCGGTAAACGGAAAATTAAGGGAGATAAAGGAAGGACAAAGAGAATGGATGAGATAGAAAAACAGGGAAAGGGCGCAAATCAGGGGATGAGGGTGATGAGGGAAGAGTTAAAGAAGAGGGATGAAAAATGGGAAGAAGAGATAAGAATAATCAGGGGAAAGACTGAAAAGTTAGAAAAGGAGATGGAAACGCAAAATGAGAAGTTAAGGGTAAAAGTAGAATAGATGGAATTAGTGCAGGTAAAGAATCTAGAGGGTATTGTAAAGAAGGTGAGGGGGATAGAAATATAAATGGTAAGAGAGGAAAGGGGAGAAAGGCGAAACAACCTGACTGTTATATGGTTGAGAGTAACGGAGGGAAAGGAAGGCGCTCAATTTTTTAGAAAAAGTCTTAAAAATGGAAGGGAAAGTGAAGAATCTGAGAAAGCAAAGAATAAAGCGTAAAGAAATTCTAATAGTAGAAATGGCCTCGTGAGAGGCAACACAAGAGGTAATGCAGAAAAAAAGTTAATTAGGGGAAAGAAAAGTCTACATAGGTCATGTTTTGACTTACAAGGAAAAGGAAATTCAACGTAAAATAAGAGAAATAGCTAGAAAAGAGAGGGACAAGCGAAAGATAGTTAGGGTAGGATACCAAAAAATCTGCATCGAAGGGGGATGGTGTAGATGGCATGAAGAAAAAGAGGAACTGCAGAAGAAAGTTACGGGTTTTTTAAATGAAGGGAGAAGGGAATAAAGGATAAGGATGAGGTTAGAAAAAAGGAAAGTGATAAGAATAAAAGGTGGTAGGTCTAACGGAAACGTGGGTGGTAGAAAAGGATTGGGAAAGAATAAAAAGTATGTTGCCGAAGGGTTTCAGGTGGGAGTTGCAAGTGGCCACAAAATAAAAAGGAAAGGGTAGATCTAGTGGGGAAATAATCACCGGCGTGAAAGAGACGCTAGAAGAAAAGGAAATAGAAAGAGGGAGTGAAGGACTATTGTACAGAAAAGTAAAGATAAAGGAAAATTGTATAGAATAGTGACAATATATAATGGAAACGGAATGAAAAAGGTAAATAAAAGATATAGAGAAGGCTACTAAGGAAGAGAAAGAAAAAAATTTAATAATAGGGGGGATTTTAATGCAAGAATAGGGAAGATAGGTAATACGTACTTGGATGGAGTGGAGGGCGTAAGAGACTCGAAAGATTAGGTAATGAAAAGCGACGAAAATAAATTACTAGAGATATAGAAGATATGGCGTGGTGAATATGAGAAGTGGATATGAGAAGCTATGAGAGGGTAGAATTAGAAAGATGATACAAAGCAAGATTATTCAGAAAAAACGGAAAAGTTAGAATTCGAGAAGATACTCTTGACTGTAGTTTGGGAGGAGCTCAAAGAAAAGGTCAAGAACCCCAGATTCACAAAGAAATTAAAAAATAGAACGGAAAAAGATAAAAAATGGACAAAAGTTTTGTGGGACAGTGAATTTAGGAAAAAGAAAAGGCAGGTTAAAAAACAGTATCAGATTTGGAGAAGGGGAAAGAGGGTAAGATTGTTTCACAGCGAGGAAGGAATTCAGGGAGTTATGCAAACAGAAGGAAGAAAATAAGAAAAGGGAATTAAAGGAAGAAATGAGTGAAACTAAAACAGAAGGGGAGGCTTGGAAGTTCATTAATAAAATGAGGAAAAAGAAGGGGGGAATAGGTGACAGAATTAGCTCAAGTGATGGGGGGGGGGGGAGTATTTTAAAGAAACGTTTCAAGGCTGGGTTCGGAAATGAGGCACGGGCATACAGTAGAGGGGAAACAAGAAGGAGGTTAAAAGAAGTAGTGAAAAGAGTAGAAGAGAAGACGAAACGAAGTAGAAATATAGTGATCAGAGGAATGAATGTGGATAGTGAATCAGGAAGAGAAGAAGTGGAAAAGTTGGTGGTGGAAATTGGGGCAAAAGTGCACGTGGAAGAGGTAAATGGAGTGGGCAGGAAGAATGAAGGTAAATCGCGTATATATATAGTGAAAGTGAGGAAGAAAAAGTTGATATCTTGAGAAAAAAGTAAGCTTCAAAGGGGAGGGAAGAAAAGATAGAGGAGGATATCACGTGGAATGAAAAAAGAAGAAAGTGCATGATGAAACAAAGAACATACAATGAAAAAGTGAAAGGGAACACGGTATGGATAGGGAAAGACAGGATGTGGATAAATGGGAATGTGCGGATATGGGATGATGAGAAAGAAAACTTGAGTGAAGTGTATAGAAAGGGTCCATGGCGACAAGGGAAAGACGCGGAGACTAGGTATAAAAGGGAGGAGGTTATGGGAACAGTAGAGGGTGAAAGGAAAGGAGAAAGCGGAGCGACGGGGTTTCCACAAGAGTAGAGAGGGGACGTAAAGACGAAAGAAGCGAGAAAGGAAGGAAGAAAGAAGTGAGAGTAGCATTTTGGAACGTATCGGGGCTAATGAATAAAGATGAAGGATTGTGGGAAGAGGTGAAGAAATGGGATGTAGTGATGTTGAGTGAAACCTGGGTAGATGAGAAGGATTGGAGGAAGGTGAAGAGGAAGTTACCCAAGGGTTATATGTGGCATATGCAAGAGGCAAAGAAAGAGAAGATAAAAGGAAGAAAGAAAGGGAGTATGGTGAAAGGAGTAAGGAATGAATTGGCGGGAGAAAAGAGAATAGAAATAGGGTTTGCGGAAACAGATGGAGTAATGACGAGAATGGCGAAGATAGAAAGAAGAAAGGTGAGGATAGTTTGCATTTACAGGAGAAGGGGAGAAGAAGAAGGTTGGATTGTGATTAGGAAATGGGTGGCGAAAAAGGGTGAACAATTGGTGTTGATAGGAGGTGATCTGAATGCGTGGAGAGGGGAACAGGCAGGGGAAATATGGGATGAAGAGAGTGAGACTTTCAGGAGCAAATCAAAACACAAACAGGTTGACCAGGAGGGTAGGACTCTGTTGGAAATTCTGGGTGAAACAGGATGGTTCATTTGTAATGGGAACTCGGAAGGGGATGAGGAGGGCGAGATTACGTTTGCAGGAAAGGGGGAGACAGTAATAGACTACATTCTGGCCGAGGAAAGGATAAGGAGACTGTTGGGAAGAATGGAAGTAGAGAACGAAATAGGGTCAGAACACTTTCCGGTCATTGCAACGTTGAAATGTGGGAATTGGAGAAGAGAGGGTAGGAAAAAGGAGGGAGCGACAGGGAAAAAAGCAAAGATGGGCAAATAAGGAGGTGATAAGCTAAGAGAATATACCGAAAGAATGGATGAAGAGAATGTTTTGATTGAAGATGTGGGAGGCGTGGATGAGATGTTGTGTAAGATGAGGGGAAGGGTAGAGAAGATAGTGGAAGAATTAGGCCAAGTGAGGAAGAAAGAAGTGAGAAGAGAGGATGGTGGGATGTGGAATGTGTAGAGAGTAAAGAGCGTATGAAGTTATCGTTAAAGAGTTGGAGAAGAGGACAGATAGGCAGAAAAGAGTATAATAAAAGAAAAAG
>CAKNWW010280886.1:0-12774 GCA_932074435.1 Andricus kollari
TACTTTTTAGAGAATATTAGATAAGTTTAGTATAATTTATATTAAAAGGATTTTAAATGTTTTCTACTTATTTTAATGGATCTTTACGATTTCGATGGATTTCAGCAAATTCTTAGAGAACTGTAGGGAATAAAATATATTTTATTTCAAGAGATTTCTACGGATTTTAACAGAGTTCAAAGATTTTAATGGATTTAAAAATATTTTAAAATGTATCAAGGGATCTCTATGAAATTTCGAGCTATTTTAAATATATTAAGGAAATTCACAGATTCTTCATGTCTAAAGTTTATTTGTGCAGAATCACTATTTTTGTGTACTTAAATATGAGATTATGAGTGATCTAAAATAAATCGTTCCTTTTTAGTTTGTCTACTTTCTAAATTAATTTCTTTAATATATTTTTTATTGTTTATTCCAATACTCATTATCCTATAATCTTTTTCTATATAATGAATTCCTATAATCGCGAAAAAATTATAGGAAATTCTTTCTACGAAAATTATGATGGGCCTATACTATGATTATCCTATAATATTTTTTCGCAAGGGTAGTTTGCAATTTTGTATGAAATTCCCTTTCGTTCCTCTCTTCGATCTCAGTTTCCTGTGTCGTTTAATTTATTTTTCAGATTTTTTTTTAATACTACATAATATTATTATAATATAATAATAATAATAATGATTAACAATATATTATTCCGTCCACTGAGAAAAAAGGTTACTTCAAAAGGACATTTTTCTTATAACAAGAATGATTCTTTCATTTGAAAAATAATATTTTTTGAAACAAGAAACATTTTCTTCGATTAAAAAAATTATATGATATATTTGATATTCAGTACTACATTTATTTGATTGAAGTAATCTTTTTTCTCAGTGTCGTTAAGATAATAAAACGGTTTTTATGTATTATGATGTTTTTAACTCGGGGCCTACCCAATTATTTTTTGCCAATCACAGGCTTAAAAATAACCTATTGTAGTAATAGCTCACTATTGTAATAACTGCAAAAAAAATTATTTATAAAATATTTTTTTGCAGGTAAAACCCCCGATGACGATATCAGGCGAATTGAAGTTTGCGGACATGAAAACAAAGAACTTCAAAAGTTATTTGTTTGAGTTCAGTCAAGCAAAGCTTTGTTGTTATAAAGATAAAGTTTGTTCTGTAAAGTTGCACGAGTGGAGAATAGAGGACATCGTTTGGTATGTGGGCCACGAGCCAAAGAGGAATCCACAGATGGGGTAAATATAGATTTGTGTGTATATATAGTTAAATTATTTAAATAGATAGAAACATGTTCAATAAATTGTCAAATTTTGCTCTAGATGGTCCATCACTTTCATTGTGAGAAATAATAAACCAAAGCGGTGAGTCTTAGGCCTTTTTCAAAATAAATTAATTTTATTCGAAACCACCATGTAATGTCAGCCTATAGCGTCCCTTGAGAAGTGAGCGTTAGATAGCCCTTTACCGAACGGTGTCAGCTATTGGCAGATTATTAGTTCCAAACGCCGCCACACGCACAGATTACTAGTTCCACAAATTTGAGGATATCATTTCAGCCTGTAAAATGTAAAATTTTCGTGCCATACGAGATTACTAATCACAAGCCAAACAGCTCACTGCCACGTCAATCGTATGTTTTCATCTAAAACCATATAATCCGTAAGATCTTCAATTATCTGCAACTACGTCGCAAATTGCTATAATTATAAATCTTCCGGCACTCACAATCATGAACAAAACAACCAAAATTCTACCAGTGAACATAAATCAAGAAGTCAAAGCACAAGATTTACTACCCAAAAATTCAAAGGATAAATATGAGCTGGCCTTCGAGAAATATGACAAATGGAGATGAAAACAAATAAAAAAACAGAATACTGTTCGGACAGTGATCATCATCGTTATCAAAAAACATTCACCTCACAGGACGTTCTCGCACCATTTCAGAAAAGGGCTATCTAAAGCTCACTTTTCAGGGGGCCCTATTGTCTCATAACATACTGATTTCGAATAAAGTATTATACATCACTCGTAGGGTTACACACGTTTTCACGCGATCGTTGACCTCCTCGTGTAAAGACGTGCCTAACCCCATTTGTGATGTAATGTACTATTATTTGTACCGATTATTAAAAATTATTTAATAATTATGATTCAACTCAATTTTCAAATTATATTTTTAATTTGATATTTTTTGCAGATGTAAGGAAAATCCTTATTTCGGTTACACACTCGCAGGAGCTTCAAAGGACGAACAATACAGATGGTTGGCAGCCATGCTTTTTGGGGAATATCAGTGCAATTTGACCCCCTCTGCTGTGAATCTGATGGATCCTTAAAAATGCTGCATTTCATATTAGAATTTTATAATAAGGGGCAGTACAAAAATTACATGAAAGGGAAACTAACCCCTTAACTAATTATGTAAAAAGAAAATCTAAAACAGAATTAGAAGTTTGAATGGGACCAACTTATAAATTGTTGTCCTTAGCCCTTGCTTGCCCACGAAAAATATGTTGAAAGTATTCATTAATCAATCGAATTTTAATTGACTTGATGGAGTCCAAATATATATAGAGGAGATGAATGATTATTTTCGTTACGTCCTTGAAAAAGAGATTTTAAATTTAAATCATGTTATTCAATATTTTTTGTGTGAACTTACGAATATTTTGTCGACTGTCCTTCTATTTCAAATTTTAATTATATACAATATGGAATTCCGAGTGCTAAGTAATAATGAGTTACGGAAGGATACCAAAGATAACATTTTTCCGAAATAATTCCAATTTTATTCTTCATACAGTAGGAAAATTGAAGGCACGAAAGTATTATAAATGTGTAGATTTAATGGAGTTCACACAAGGTGAATTCAAATTTCGTATATGTTCTTATTTTGTCTGATTTTAAGATTATACACTCTTTCGTTACTTGGATATCTATGTATATTATTACAAAATTGTCTTGCGAGACGCGATTTTATTTGTTATATTTAATAAATGTTCTTTTATATTATACTTATTACTTTTTACGCCAGGCATATTATTATTTAACATTATTAACTATACTTACATTATTAAAGTAATAATCGAGGTCCTCAGAAGAAAATTTGATATAAAGTTTATAGGTATAAATCCTCAGTCATTAGTTTCTGAAATCCAACTTTTCTCATCCAAAATAATGGTAACAATAATTCTCACCTAAAAATTTAAGTAGAATTACTGTCTGAGAATAAAAATAAGAAGAACTTCACATCAATTTAATTTTTGCCCATTTTTCGTAATTACCTGAAATGTGCGCCAGAATAAAAAAAAAGGTATTGAATAATTTGATCATTCCTATCATTCCTTGCGAAAAGACGATTACGTGCTATTATTTATGACAAAACAGCTTGAAATACAATAAAACAGCAATTTTTGTAAATTTGACGGAGTAAATTTGTAATTCTATTGTTATATTGAGGGCAGTAGATAGGGTAAGTATACAATTTTACAGGTTTTGCTTGAAAGCAGGAGTTTCAGTCTCAAAAGCGGTACGATTCAACTTATTAGGAGATGGGCAGTGCAAAGGTTTTAAAAAATTCAAAAATATATTTTTCAAAAATTAAAAATGTAACTGATGAATTGTTATTGTTTAATAAATTGATAAATTTCAATTGAAATATTGCAAAATACAACTTATCTTTTCAGAAATTAAATTTATATTTTATTTTTCGACTTTAAAACTAAGTACTTGTACAAGGTTAATGATAGTGCATTATATTATTCTATTTATAATTTATAGAATTATAAAATTAAATGAAATACACTTTTTCATTTATAAAAAATATATAGAATAAGTTTTTCATGATTTTCCCACACGTTTTACGATTGAAAGTCTTAAATAAATGCGCTGATTTACATTAATTTAATTTTTCAAAAATAATTTTTGAACATTTAGAATGTTCTAGTTTTATCCACAGAAATTGTAACGTCAATTTTTGGAAACACGAACGAGATTGTAAGGATTTCAAAATGACCGTTGTCAGCAAAAGCAACAATGCTACACCACGATGACGCAAACAACCATCAACTTAGTTTTAACGGCGAAAAATAATATATAAATTCAATGTCTAAAAAGACAAGTTGTATGTTCTCATTAAGGTCGTGGCTACATGCACCTAAATTTCGGTACGAATAGGGGGAGCTGGAAAATGGGTTATTTGTACCGAAATTTCGGTGCGAATAGCCGGATTTTTTCGGTACGTGTAGAATCTACACGTACCTATACACACTCCCTATCATTAAAATAAATTGATCGAATCCATTTCAAAGCAGGCAGGTTCGCGACTTGAAGTCACAGAATCAGTCGGAGACGAAATATGTTGTTTTCTAGAGGAAACTAGGCGATAAGTATTTTTCCGATTTGCGACAAAACTGTTAAGATAAATGTTTGGATGTTTTAAAAAGTTATATAATAAATACCTCTTGCTTTTTGCGATATCTTGCATAGTTTATGAGAAAAATTATATTTTTACTAACAAAATTCTTCCGGCTAGAAGGATCCTTTCATTTTATTAGCAGACGCTTTTAAAAATGTTGGAAAAAATAAAAAAGATGATGTTTTCCAGAAACTATTTTTGTCTGATTTCCAAATTTTAAGAAAAAAATAAGAGATTTTCTAGAAAACCCAACCTTTTTTATTTTTCCCCATATTTTTTAAAGTTTCTGCTTATATCTTAATATTTTTTTTTCTGTCGTGCTTTGTAAGAAGAATTAGAAAATTCGATTTTATGAAAGAAAAATTCCCTTTGTCACAAAAGTTATTCAGCCCACATAAAACTTGCAAGATATCTTCCTGATGGAAGTACAAATTCAACAAGAAACTGGTAAACAATATAGGTTATAGAGGTCTAAAGAACATTTTTTAAACAAAGCACAAAATTCAAACACGTAGAACTTCGTAGCCATTTTTTTTCTTCCGAAATCAGAAAAATAAATATCGCCTAATTTCCTCTGAAAAAAAAAATATTTTCTTTCTGAGAGCTTCTGCGACATCAATTGTAAAACTGCCTGATTTGAAATCGTTTCGATCAATTATATTTTTATTAATTATTAATTAGTACTTATTACTTTTTGCGTAAGTATTTATAAATAAAAATTACTCTTGAAATAATTAAGAATGAGCTATTTTGCAATATTTCAATTAAATTCATCAATTTAATACACAATAACAATACACCAGTTAAATTTTTAATTTAAGAAAAATATATACTTTAGTTTTTTTTAAACTTTGCACTTACTTTCTCTCAATAAGTTTAAACGTGTCGCTTTTGAGATTAAATCCTGCTTTCAATCATAACCTGTAAAACTGTACTTTCTTTTCGTAAGGGATTATAATTATATAATTGAGAAAAGTAAACTTATCTGTGATGGATTATCAAAAGCGAAAAATTTGTACTTGAAAAACACTAAAACATAAAAGTGTACAGGGTAATTGGACAATAACTTATTTATTTACACATGTCAAACTTATCCTCAAACACAGACTGAAGTGATAAATATTAATCGAAACTCATTTTGAAGTTCAGTTTCTATAGAAGCGCACCAACTCGTCAACATTATTGTGGAAATTATTGCTTGCATGGTTCAACATGTTTAAAATTGAAGAAAAATAGTTGGAAAAATTTACATACTTTTTCTGCTGAAACGAATATTTTTTGTAAAATATATTAAACTAGTACCGTCAAATGGAGTAATTTCGAACATTTGGGGTAGATTCGGACACTCCTAAATTGATAGTTTAAATTACTTAAGGAGGTTTTAACTAGAATCACTTAAAGCCTTGACTGGTTCTAGATTCTGGTTAAACCTCCTCAAGTAACCCTTAAGTAACTTAAAGTATTTAAACTATCAATTTAGGAATGTCCGAATTTACCCCACATGTCCGAAATTACCCTGTTTGACGGTAATGATGAGATTTCTATTAAATTTACAATACTTTAAATACACTGCCGTCGGAAATAGGGTTGTTTCACAATTTTAGATAAAATCATTTTTTAATACATAATTTTAATCTAAACTCAATGTGCGTTCTAATTTTTTTTCTGTTGAGTTGTTCAACAGAAAAAAATTATTAAAAATTGAAGGCGGGAAAACACTTATTCAAGTTGGTGTCACGTGGGTATCACGTGACTCAGAGGTTCTCATAATTATCAATGTGACGATGTGGCTTTGATGGAAACTAATGAAACTTATGATAAAGAGGTTATGTCACCTAACTTCTATTTTCGACGTGCAGATAACCAAAACAAAACATCGGCACAGAAAAAGATATTTGAGAATTATTGACACATAAGCTGTGATTGGCGGAAAATCCGACCCCTTTGACGTCAGAGAGGCCCTCCAATCGAAATCGTGATAGAAAATTCATATTTCAACATTAAATTAAAAATAGTAAACAATACGTAACAAATATTTTATGGGCGTTTTTAAAATTAGAATTTTATAAACTATAAGATCCATTCATTGGAAAAGTGATATCTGACTTTGGAAACAACCCTATTGTGCGCGCGACTCTTGTGAGCGCTATTAAAAATCACTGCTAACTTCAAACCACGATATTTCGGTGAAAAAAAGAGATAGGGCATTTTTTTAAACAGTTCGAAAGCTTATGAAATTCCACGTCCAGTGATACCCAGCAAAAAAATGATACAGCACGTGAGAAGTTTAAAAACAAAATTCAAGATTTTCTCAAATTTTCTACCACAAATTCATCTTAAACCACGACCTAGGGAAATTTTTTTCAAAAACCTCACATTTGTAAGACACCGAGCCTTAAATCGTATTTTCAATTTAAGTCCAGAAAACTTGAAAAATCTTCATGGGTACCCGAGATATGATTGAAAATGTTCAATCGTATCTGAGCTCAATTGTACAGTAATTGTGTAAATTGTGGGTAATTGAGCGATTGAACATTTCTAATCATATCTCGGGTACCCATGAAGATTTTTTAAGTTTCCTGGACTTAAATTGAAGATAAGATTTAAGGCTCGATATCGTATAATTTTGAGGTGTTTGAAAAAATTTCCCTAGGTCGTGCTAAAAGATGAATTTGAGGTAGAAAATTTGAGAAAATCTTGAATTTTGTTTTTAAACTTCTCACGTGTTGTATCATTTTTTTGCTGGGTACCAATGGACGTGGAATTTCATAAGCTTTCCAACTGTTTAAAAAAAATGCCCTATCTCCTTTTTTCACCGAAATATCGTGGTTTGAAGTCAGCAGTGATTTTTAAAAGCGCTCACAAGAGTCGTGCGCACAATTTCGGACGGTAGTGTATATATTAATTTGACTTTTATTATTATCTCATATTATACAGAATTATTCTGACATTTTTCAATCTATTTACGAGAACAAATTTTAACTCATATAATGAGTATAAGATATTTTGCACAATAGAAAGAGGTATAGTTAATCAAATTTACCCTAAAAAAGCACCTGAAATTAATTTTATTTCTTTATTGCGAATAAAATATTTTTTTTACAACCTGTAAATTTTTAAGGGTATCATTTGAGCCTGTAAAATGAATGATAAATTCCGTGTAATATGAAAAAGAAGAAACTAAAGATTATCATTTTATCAAATATTAATTATAGTATTGGGATGAAATAATACTTACTGTTATCAGACTAATAATCCAGTCTAGCAGAAGAACCTTTTTTCCAAAGTGTATTCAAGTCTTGATTTTATAACAATCATAATCTGACCACAAGTACGTTTTTATAAAGTCCATCGTGTAAAATGTTGAAAAATCGTTATTTATAATGACTCTCGTCACCTACAAAAAAAAACACAGAATTATTACCTGAAAATAAAAACAAAATGCATATCCATCTAATTTTTCACATTTTTATTACAACAGATAGTTACTTTCAACAATTTATTTTAATTACAAAGAGAGTTTAAATAATTAGGTAATGCTTAGTACAAATATTATAATTATTATTTAACGGAGAAAAATGAACTTACGTGTGTCAATGGATAATAAAAAATTAAACAATATCACTACAATAATGCATTGAAAAATGAAAAGTATATAAAATTGTACACTTTAAAGAAAAAAATGTTTAGTCCGAACTAAGATTTTCATCTATAAAAAGAAGCATGGTAAAAAAGTGTGACGCTTAAGGAAGTTGTGCCAAAAATCTAATTTTTGGGAAAAAAAAGTTTTTTATGGATTTAAGAAATTAAATATTATCAGCCATGTCTTATGAAAAAAAAATATTTTTTTTATGAACAAGTTTGAAGCTTACGAAAAATAATTATTTTAACAATAGATTTTGTAATTGAATTTTTGAATACTGAATATAGGTAAATAAGCTTCAAATATAGTTATTTGTTTGAAAAATGTTTCCTTACAATAAAAATTGTTTTAACGATTTAATCCGTAGAAAAATTTATTTTTAAAATTAGAAATAGTAGAGGCGTAGAGAATCTTTTCTCCGAAAAAATAAGCCATCAATTATTAAATTTGAACCATTTTTCGAAAATTGGTAAGAAGCGACAGTAAGAAAAAATTCGATTAAAAAAAATATTGCTCAAATAATTTTGTTTAGGTTTTATATTTTGTTTACAAAAAACAATGTTTTTTTATTTAAAATGCCATCACCAGTAATATTATTTTGAATCTTAAAATCATAGAAAAACTATTTATCTGAGAGATCTGATTTTTGGAATGAAAACTACCTTAAGCAACCGGTGCCCGAAATCATTTCCGAAAAGAAAATCTTTACGCGAAATCATATGTTCTGATCAGTAAAAAATACTGTACACAAATAAATCGAAGATTTAGTTTCAAATTTTTAAAAGTTAAAAAATTAATGTTCAATATAAATGGTAATTATTCCACACCCCATAATTTTTGTTCATAAAAAATAGTCATTAAAGCTGAAAAGAATTCACACAAAAACAGAAAATTCAAAATAACAAGCCAAAATGAAAGGCAAGTAAATAATAAAAATGCAAATCATCATGGTGACTATCGTGGAAAATATAAATTGTTAAATGTCAGTGCATAAACAATGGACCAACATTTTACATAGGTTTATTAATAAATCTTTAAAAACTTTTTATCATAGGGGTTTTTTGCTCGAGATGCATTATCTGTAGCACTCTAATTTTTATCGAAAATACGCACTGAATTAGATATTCTAGTCGATATTGTTATCAGGTAAATTGGCTCATAAATTGAAGGATACTTTGTCCAACTTTAGAATATTTATCCTGAAACAATGTATACAGAGGGAAAAATGTCGACCTAGCGCAACAGATATTTCACCATACCTCTACCTACTTGAAAATAAACATTCATACCAGAAAAAAGGAGCTTTATCTAAAAATTCCAAAACCACAATCACACCAACACACTCACTCCACGATTCTCAATCTCACCGCCCCGGTGCAAAAGAACCTAAACCTAGGGATTACGTCCCGGGACGAATCCGACACCTGAGCTTGAGGGCCACGTTGGGGCATTTTTCAGTCATACAGATCAATCCTGAAATCGTACACCGTTTAAATGAAATAAGAAACATTTCTTTTTGATAATTTATATTGCTTCTTAATGCTGTTTAATAATCCAAACATTATTACTGCTAATTATCCACAACGAGGGAAATATATTAAAAGTTTACAAGTGAGACACAAACACATAAAAACACACTCACACAGACTTTGTGCCTTACTTGATTAGAAAATAAAACGGTGTACGCCAACAATTTCCATATGGTTAAACCATTATTAACATCCTACTCTAGATTAGCAAGTTATTTTTATAACGGACTATGTACAATATTTTAATACTTTTAAAATGTTCTCTTTACAATTTGGAACTCTAACTTTATTTGATATTTTAGTTGAACAAATCCCATTCTGATTGAAAAATTCTAATCCGAAATGTTATTTACAATAAAAGTCAAAGTGATATTAAATTAAATAGAGTTATAATATAACAGTGATTCTAAACTTTAAAAAAATGTAGAAAAAAATGATGACCTTAAGAATGCGAATTCGTTTTTAAAAGATAAAGTAAATAGATTTAAAAAGGAGCTACTGCTTGTTAATAAAAAATAACAAGATTATGGATAGAAAAACGCCACAAATAGAAATATAAAAAAATAATTACAAAAATAGTGTTCTCGGGGTTTCATCGTATCAAAGAAAAAGAACGAGTAAATTAAATGATTAATTTTCAAAACCAAATCAAGGTTTCTTTGATTCGAAAATTACCCAGCCTTTTCTTGGTCTCATAGTTTGGACTGCTAATGAAAGTTTTCATTAGATGATGCAAAAGGCATTAAATTCTAAAACTGAGAAAATTGTAAGGCAAGGAGAAACCAAGAAAAGAATGAACCTACTCTAAAAAATGTCTACAAAATATCCACTCGCTGCAGCATGTCCAGCGATCACCATGAGATTTAAAAAATGTACAACCCGTCTTCGTACTGGTTCGGACCTTTCATCCCCAGTATGATGAAGATAGGAGGAACTTCAAAACCACTTACCATCTGCACTCTCGCGTCTCCTGAGCAGTACGAGCTGAAAAGATGAAATTATTGTTAATTAAGGTATAAAATCAATTTTATTTAAAATATAAAAATTCCTAAAATCAGCCACTGCATTTTCGTGAAGTAGGGTTAAAACAGCCACTTCTAGTTTTCATGTGATGGGGATGATACATTGACCTTCGTTCTATAGTTTCACACCATTCTCATTGTCCGGAACGAACCAGAAGAGGGTGCATTTTGCAATTAAAGATCAAATTTAACACTGGCGCTTATGACACTCGCCAACTTTAAATTAATTTTTCTCGAAAAGCGGTTTTTCCATGTTCCGACTTCAACAGTGTCCCAGTGCCTCGTTTTTCAACCTACTAGAGGGTTCATTCTCAGCCCTGAATTTCAGGAATTTATGTGGCCCATTGAAATTAGACGCACCAAAATGAGTAAGAGTAAATGTGTAAGAAGATTAATCAAGGAGAATCATTCTACTTGGAGTAAGCTCCTTAGTAAGACTTATAATTAAATAGGGTATGTAGAGACTATCAGGTTAATATAGAATGGAAGAAATCTTAAAAGGATTCAAAAGAACTTGACATCACTGGTGAAAAAAGAAATCGAGCAAAAAATACAGAGTAGCTGAGGTCGAATCGACAGATCTACTTATTGCAGCGATTAAAAGAAACTAAAAAAGAACGAGGGCCTAGAATAATACTGGGAGAGTAATAATGGGCGAGATTGAGATGTGGAAATGTGGGCAAAGCTGAGAATAAGGAATACCTAGATAGCACTTGCAGAATCTCCAAAAAAGATGTTAAAGAAATGAAGCATATACGGATTTGTGAAGGCGTAAACGAGATTTTAAACAGCAAATGGACCCCGAACCCCGTCCTCTTTGGGTTTGTAAAATTTATTAAAGAAAAGTCAATAGAGAATGGTCGGGGATGTGAATTTATTTCAGAATAATTGGTGTATTATTATTGATTAGTCAATTTTAAAACTTTAAAACTGGAAAATACACTGGAACCTGGATTTCCGCAAACTGGATTTGTGCGTTCCTAGAATTGATGCCCTCCGCAGTTTCGCGATGAGAAGAGCCGCAGGGTCGAAAGAGAGGATGTGCTCAGTCAAACGTGACAAACAGCTTGAGGGCCGCAATCTCAGAGCGTTAGTTGCATCAGATTGCGTCATGCTTTCAAATTCAATAGAAATGATTCATGCAGTCCTGCCTGCTTACGTTCGGAGTCCCTGGATTTGTGTCGAAGGCCACTGTGGCCATGTCCAAAACCGTGTACAAATCCAAGTTCCAGTATAGTTTACAAATGTGTTGGAACTCAGTTTTAAAGTTTCAATTTACATGCTTATATACCTCAAGAAATTAAAAAAAATATACTAACTCGCAAGATGCCGATGATTTCATGAGATTACACGAGGAAAAGATTCCCACAAAGTTTAAGCTCAATCGGATAATATTTAGAGGTGGCCACAGCGATTTGAAATTTCACATGTAATTCACATGGGGAAAACTGAGTCAAACCTTGCAAATGTTATAACTTTGTAAAATCTAATCGAAATCTAACGACCGTCTAAGGAATGACAGCTTTTGTCACAGTGAAAAAAATGATCATGTGCAAAATTGATAACTTTTAAAAAATAAATAAATAAAATTTTTAATTCACTTTTTCTACATTTTACAACTAAATTACACCAAACTTGGTCAAAAGACAAAGTAAATAATTAAATATGAATTAGTAATATATGCAATGTCAAACTTTCATGAAAATTAAAGTGGCACATACTACTAATTTATTTTAAATTATAAATTTTGTCTTTTGAACAAATTTGGCGTGATTTTGTTGAAAAATACTGAAATAAAGTGAATTTTTCAAGAATTGAAATGACCCCCATTTTTATTTTTATTTTAAATTTGGCATGGCACATATTAAGTCATTTATAATTATAAGCTTTGTCTTTTGACCAAGTTTGGCCTAATTTAGTTGGAAAATATAGAAAAAGTTAATTTTTTCATGATAATTTTTTCAGCTTGCCAGAAGCTGCACTTCCCTAGCTGGGCCTTATATTTAGATTAAATTTGATAAAATTATACAATTTTCAGGGTTTGACTCAGTTTTTCCCATATTAAATACATGGGAACTTTATTTTTAAATCGGGGGGGGGGGGCCCCCCTAAAAATGTCCCAATGGGCCTGAACTTGGTGAGCATCTTT
>CAKNWW010280890.1:1217-11303 GCA_932074435.1 Andricus kollari
GGATTTACCTTAGATGATCCCCCTAGACTCAACTTATTCGTATCCTCGCCCCCGGGCTTTGAAGTTATTGGGTCTTGACGGGGCACAGGACGTCCTCTTCCAATTCCCCAAAGTTTAGGGGCAACGGACTTCTTATCCGACCCCCATCCTCTCCCCCTCGCGGTTATCTTGGGATCCAGAGATCGCTTACGGTCGGAAGGATGAATTTTCACAGGGCCCTGACTCTGAGAGATTACTGCGTCGATGAGGTGTTCTACCTTTGGGGGGACCAATTCCCACGGGTTCATCCCGGATGACTCGCCCAGATTCAACTTATTTACGTCCTCGCCCCCGGGCTTTGAGGTTGTTGAATCTCGGCGGACCATAGGATATCCTCTTCCCATTCCCTAGAGTTTAAGGGACACGGGTTGTACCTCCTATGATAGGCGAAATCCCCTTCCTCTCATCGTAACCTTAGGACCTGGGGTTAGTCGACCATAGAGCGGGCCAGCTTTAGCACTTCGCAGATTTCGAGAAATTCCCGGGTCTAGAGAGTCTTCAACCTCAGATAAGACCCCCTTACCGTCACACTCCGCCCCCTGGGATCCTCCACGCAACCGCTTAATCCGCCTGAGTCCCTCGAAGCCTTCTTCTTCTCGCTCTTCCCCTTTTTTGCCCGTCTCTTCCTCATGGCTCCTTTGGCTACGTCTTAGTCTGCCAACTCCTTTGGCGCATGGGACCAAAGAGGAACGGGTGACGTAGGTCCTCTCTGGTGGTCTTCCCCTTTTCCGCCGGCCTGAGGTTTGTTCATCCTGGCTGGGGAGTCGTTTTCGTTGGGTCTCGGGAAGCGGGTTTGCCCGGGAACTCCGGAGGACTTTTCCTGAGGAGGAGATTGGTCTTTGTTTTGGGGATCGACCCCTTCTTTTAGTCCCGTCGACTTGCTGAATGGAACTAGGGTCGTGCGACCTCTTAGGCAACACGGCTCGAGCCCTGCGCGTGGCCAGAATTCTTTCTCCCGCGGTTTCGGAACGTGTCCGCGTTTCGTCCCTCCTCCCAGCCTGTCAGACACTGGACGGTCGTCGGACGGAACTTCAGTACCTTCTTCTTCATCGGAACTTAAGGAAATACGAGGCGCATTAATTTTCAATTCATCGACCAACCAATAATACTTAAGATCTTTCACATGAACTTTCTCCTTATTTCCCTTCGCACTTAATATTATATACACCACTGGAGAAAGTATCTCCACAATTTCAAATGGACCGTCAAACTTTGGAGCTAATTTCTTAGTAATAAAATCTGGTGCGGATGATAGAACATGGGTTTTACGCCAAACGATATCGCCTACTTTATAACGGATATCACGTCTCCCACGATTATAGTATTTCGCATGACGATCTGACGCTATTTCTAAGTGATGAGCGACTAAATCGCTAACGGAATAATTTCTGGGATCCCTTCTACTTGTCTTTTCAATGAACTGGCCAGTATCGGCTCCCTACCAAAATTGATGAGTGCTGGTGACACGCGAGTGGAACTATGTACTGCAGTGTTGTAAGCAAAACGAAAATCCGGAATGTGCTTATCCCAATCGCGATAATCACTTTCAACAAACGAAGCCATCATGGTTTTCACCACCCTATGTACTCGCTCAAGCGGATTTGCTTGCGCATGATACGGTGAAGTAGTTGAGTGGCGAATACCAAGTTATTCGGCTGCTTTTGATATAAATTTGTTAATGAATTCCGTGCCGTTGTCTGTGAACAAGTCCTCAGAAGCTCCCCACCTGAAAACTACACAATCCTCAAAGGCCTTCTGTACATGAACGCCATTAGTCTTCCTTAACGGGCCAGCCTGCTCAACCTTGAACTTTTGACAAGTGGAACAGGACCACACATAAGTAACCACGTCCTTATACATTCCAGGCCAATAATATAAAAGGGCCATACGTGCATGTGTCTTTTCTACTCCGAGATGACCGGACGTAGCTTCATGTGCTTCCTCTAAAGCTTTCCTCCGTAGCTCTGAAGGTAAAACCACTTTCCAGACCTCAAGGTCTGGTAAGAGTGGGTCAACGAAGGAGTTCGGTCTATGAAAATACAATCTTCCCCCCTCAATCTTCCAATCGGGAAACTGCATTGGAATTTCTCGAACATTCTTGACCCTTCGCAAGTACCATGGGTCATCATTCTCATTTATGGAACTCACTACTTCAGTATCTGGTTCATACATACGAGACAAAGCGTCTGGCACGTGATGTAAGGCACCTTTCCTATGTTTAATAGTCACCTAATTTCCAAGTAACTCCGTAGCCCACCGCCCCAGTCTACCGGTTGGATCTTTTAAGTTATACAACCAGCGAGGGCTACTGTGGTCAGTTATTACTTCGGAAAGGCGACCCTCCAGATAGGGCCGGAACTTGCGGATCGCCCATATCACCGCCAAGCACTCTTGCTCAGTCACAGTGAAATTCCTCTCAGAGAGGGCCATCGTCCGACTTGCGTAAGCGATCATTCGCTCCGCACCGTCTATGTTTTGTGTTAGGACCACCCCCAAACCAGTATTACTAGCATCAGTCTGTAGTGAAAATGGTGGGCTGAAATCCGGTCGGGCTAACGTGGGAGCGGAGGTCAATGCTATCTTTAACAGTTCAAAGGACCTTTGCTGTTCTTCGCCCCATATAAATCGACGGCTTTTCTTCAACAGTCGGAACAGAGGCTCAGCCATTGCAGCAAAATCCTTTATAATCCTCCGGTACCACGAGACCATTCCCAAAAATCGCCTAAGTTTCTTTAAAGTGTTTGGGACTGGGTAATTAGTCACTGGTTCGACCTTTTCAGGGTCAGCGTGAAAACCCGACTGGTTAACCATATACCCCAGATACTTGACCTGCTTACAATAGAATTCTTTCTTTTCCCTATTAATGGTAAGGCCAGCATTAACTATCACATCTAGAATACGCCCAAGCATCAATGGTTTCCGTGACTATGATGATGTCATCAAGGTACGAAAAGACGTGAGGTTCAAATTAAGTGTGATCAACCTATCTAGAAGGCGTTGAAACGTATCCGGAGAATTTGATAAACCGAAGGGCATTTGAGTATACTCGTAACGGCCCATTCCAGGAACAGCAAAAGCAGTAAGCTCCTTACTTTCTTTGGACAAAGGAATCTGGTGAAAAGCCTGACTAAGATCGATATTCGAAATATATTGAGCAGAACGGAGTTTGTCGAGGATGTCAGCCATGTTTCGCATTAGATAAGCATCTTTTTTCGCCTGAAGCCACCGTCAGATTTCCTTGCCATGACGACTGGATTACACCAGCCACTATCAGAGGGTTCTATTAAACCCTCTTTCTCTAGCTTATCAGCAGACTTCCTAAGGTCCTCTAAAACCGTGGGTGAATATCTACGATAATTTTGTTTGATTGGCGAGTGACCTTGGACATCTATTACGTGTTCTGCTAGATGGGTGGCTGGCAACTTTTCCGGTATACGGGAAATCTTTTCGTCTAGGAGTTTCTCTAATAACTTCAACTGACCTGGTTGTAATTCTTTGAGACCAGCACAGGACATGAGTGGTCGCAACGAGTCTTCAGGGACAACACGATAACACGGCATTTTATCAGGACTTAAAATATCTTAACTTACATTACTATCAGGACTTAAATGATCTAAACTTACATTATTTTGCGACGAATCATTTAAATTACTAACTTCTTTTCCCTGCACATGAGTCGGATCCAAACTCAAATGATTTCTCGGTTTATCAGGCTCGAGATTTAAACTTATTAATTCACCCTCATAAGAGTGCCAGAACCCTTCTTCGATTCTCCAAATTCATTTTCTATATTTTACCTCGAAATCAAAAATCTCGGCAAAATCATGCCCTAAGAGTACCTCACAATCAAAAGTTGGAGCGAAACAAACTTGCATATGATTCTTATAATCTAGAAACTCAACTAACAAACTAACCATCCCTAAGGTTTCCTCCACCGTTCCATTTGGGTATATCACTCATAAATCCGAATTACTCGGTATCTTATCTATTATATCCTTAAACTTTCCTATTGCTCTCTGACCTATATAACTACAACACGAACCAGGATCAAACAAGCCTCTCAACTTATGACCGCCTATACTAACCTCTATATGTAATCTTCTATCTCTAAATAAAACACAAATTTGTTCTCTAAATTTATTATGACTACAACTACAAACGGGGATCCTATCTAATGAGGAGGTAGACTGGAACCTGAAGAAATCCACCCTCAAGCGTTTCCCGGTTTGGACCAAGAACTACCACAGCAACTCATGCTAGATACATCATATTTACTACATACATGACAAAACTTTCGTAACGGTTGAGTACACGCCTGGAAAAAATGTCCATCCCCACCACAATCCCAGCACCCCGGTTTCCTAGCAAATTTTCGCCTCCTCAGTATTTGCTATAGCAGAAGACGGTAATTGGGATGGAGGATTAGGGGCGACCGGAGGATACTGCACTGCGGCGGTGGATTTCCAACGGGGGTGAAAATTCCTTTCACCCCCGTTGGAAAACTAGGTGGCATGCACCCAAACACCTGTTGAGGATACATCCATGGTAGTCCAGGAGCAAAATTCAATAAAGGGCCGTTATCACCTACTAGATTGTGTGGATAGCGTTGTCCACTCTGGTTATTATTATTATTACGGTTACGGTTTCGATTATTATATTCATTATTTTGTGGTTTTGGTTCGAATAAGTGTTCTTGAAACTGAACTGGACAGTCCAAAACAGTAACAATAGGTTCTGTGTTAATCGCAGCCACCGGTTTAGTTGTGGCTTTAAGAGAAGATTAAGCAAACTCAGGTAGCAAACTACTGATTGCCAAAGGGGGGGGGGGTGCATATGTACCATCCATCCCATTAGCCGGAGATATTCAGCTATAGGCTCGTCCGGACCCTGTGTCGGTCTTTTTACCTCGTCTTTTAATTTTAACTGAAAATTTATACCACCATATCGCCTGCGAAAAGCTATAACAAAACCTGCCCAATCGACCCATTTCCTATCTTCTACGTCCAACCTAAACCAAACAAGAGCACCGCGAGTTAAGAGGCTAGGCATCGCTGCTAGTATTTGATCATCAGCTATACCACTTCCTAATCTGCAGTCACTTACTCTTTTTAGAAACTCCTCCGCACTACTATCCCTGGCACCATTAAATAATAAATTCCACTTACGGACTACCTCCAGAACATTTTGCCCATGCCCACCGATGCGATGGCTACATGTTGACTGGTTCACGCCCGAACAGCCCAAAGGGTTTGGTTGGTATATTTGAGTGGGTGGTACTGGATAGTGAAATCGGTCCCCAAACAATGTGGAGTTGACCAACGGCTGGGGTTGCTGAGAAAATTCCACTATTGGGTTTTCGGATTCCGTTAGGATACTGTGGTATGAACTGCCTAAATTTACTGACGGGGTTCTGTTCTCGGGGATAGGAGGATCCAATTCAATAAAATTTCGGGGCGGTTGATTCAAAGTATAATCAACCGAGGTGGACGGTTGACCACCAGACACGGTGTTTAAAACACTAAAAACCGAAGGATGCATGGTGAACCTACTCACTGGGGTCTCTAGATATCTCGTAGCATTGGTTGAGTCAGGTAAATTAACTTTTACCAAAGGTTCAGCAAAAGTAACTGATGGATTAGTTAAAGTTGTGGAAACTTTTTTTCAGACATTGCATTTGGTCCGATTGTGGTGGCACCTGGGGGTTGTGTTATTTGATGGGACAACCCACCTCTGTTACCAGATATCATGCCAATATCAAACGATAAAGAATCGTTTGACCGGCCAATACTATCACCAACATGGTGAGTAACTGGGGTATTCGCTAGAGGCCATGTCACCCCACCAGACCTTTCTCGCTAAGGACCTCTAAGCGCCAGTGATAAATCAGCTTCATACCACGAGACGTCTTGTCCCTTCGATTTTAAGTGATACATAACGATACGCCATGCGCACTCATCCTGAGACCCTTCAATACTCAAACCGAATTGTTTAAGTATGGCCTTCGACTGTGTTTCGCTTAGGCCACTTGCCCAAGAAATAACCCGATCAGTAGTATCAGCCCAAACTTGTGATAACTGAAAATTTAGATCCTCCATTTTTTTTCAATAAGAACAAACAATTAAAACCAATAAAATTAATAATAACGTCTCAGTAAAGACTGAACTGAAGTTTATGAAGATGTTCATAAATTCACGAGGTTTGTGGAAATATTTCACGTCGTGGTAAGCTTACGCGAGAACTTTACCCATGATCCCGGACATCGCGCCACTACGAAGACACATTAAACCGAACATTTCCCGATAATTCTTTTCCCCACATAGCACATAGGTATAAATACAACAATAATACATAAAATCATCAATAATTATAACAACAAAATATTTTAACAATTGCATAAAATCATTAACAGTTATAAAATTGTCAACCTTGCTCAGAGTGTGGGCCCCACGTTGGGCGCCATTTTGTGACAGGATTTTTGTTCAAATGAATAATTCACTTACCTGTTACATGGCGGCTCAACGTGGTTGTTTAATCTAATTTGTAATCTGGAAGAAAACTTTAGGAAATAGGCCAGACCAAATGTCTAGTGCTGGCGCCAAGCGTCTGTGGAGACGCCACTCAGAATTTACCATCTATTTTCTTTTATCAGAAAGGAAAATTATACTAATTCAATCCTGACAACTCAGGGGAGGGCAAAATGTGCGGACGATTAATAAGCAAGGTTGATACATATTTTCATAGATAACAATTACTAATTTATTTCTAAGAAAAACATTCCAGTTTGAAATAAAACATAAATTAAATCAACAATTCAAGCTCGAAAAAGGAAAAAAAAGCAGACATCTTGACTCCAACCTCGATGTTTATGAGAAATCGAACTTTAAATTTTAATTATAAAAAACTACAATTAAAACATGACGGCAAGTAAAAAGACTTAAATTCTAATAACAAATCAATAGAACATTCATTATAATCAATCGCGGAATAAAATAATAAAATAAATCATGAGCTTTTAAAAACAAACAAATGGCCGACCTAACACAACATTTCTAGATGCCAATACGAAAAGGAAAACTGGCACCCACCTGATTCTCAGTCCCTTGTGTGGTATTCAGGTCGTATCTAAGATTTGCCTTGAATCCCGGTAAGAATATATTAAATCGTGGCTATTCTGATCCTCCTTGGATCTATGTTTGAATATAATCACTTTTGTAATTTGCTCAACTGATGTGCTCCACTCAAAAGTTGCACAGGAACTGCTTAGCCACCAAAGATTCCCAGAGTCCACAGAAAAAAGTCCAAAACTGACATTGAGGATCCATCTAGCAGTACGGGAAGAAGTCTTATACCGCATACTCTATGATATATCCAGTGTGTGGTAAGCAGTGAGGCAACAGCTGATGTTGTTTTGATAATAAGAGAGACATAACAGTGATAAAAAGTCTCATTGAATATTAGGAGTTTAGAATATTAATTTAGTGAAGGCCTTGTACGGTTTTTTGATATTTTCATTTAAAAATTGCCGACATGTTTAGACTCGGATCCGAGTCCTTTTCAAGGCGTAGTTCTGTAGAGGATACAATATATTTTGAAAAATTTGTTAAAAAAAAAGTATTGACAAAAAATAGAGTTAAAGTAATACAATTTACTATACATTGTGCTTACCTTATTATTAGATAACGGAAATTTAAAAAAGTTTCTTAGATGATTGTGCATAGTTGTCAGTTTGGAAAAGTTTGAAATTTTAAAATTGGATCGTCATAACCTTAAAATTGGTCAAATATTTGTCTCGTCTAGAAGTAAAACAGAGTTATGTGAATACGGCTTATGAAGAAAATATGTATTTTAGCGTATCTATACTTACAGGAGATAAATCCTGGAGCAAATTATTATATATTCTCCATTTTTTTAAAGAAGGAAGTGGCAGAGCCTTGTGGTATGTTAAATTATACCGACATGAGTGCGAATTTGTATGCAATTAAAATGGGGCGAAAAAGGTCTGTTAGCATTTTTTTTCATGAAAACACGGTGAGCGTAGTGTCACGTCCCGAGCAAAAGGCGAGGGTAGTATGGAAAATAGGAAAAGAGAGAGACCAGAGTGCTGATTAAGTCAGGCTGGTAAGACCTGACCTATTATTTATTGTGGGTCGTGCGTCACTTGGCAGTTCTAAGGGAACTGTGTTATTGTGCAGTGTTTTAAATAAATAAAGGTAGTTAATATTTGACAGGTTTATTAAGGAGAAGAACAGATGAATAGTATACAGGTACAATAAAATAACTTACGTTTACCTTTCCAGCAAGAAAGGGCGAGAGAGAGTTTGCGTGTCGATTTGAATCTCCGTGTTTATCGTAGAGCAGCGCCGGAACTCTACCGGATGTTTGTTTAATGAAAAGGTGTACGAACACATTTCAGTAGTGATAGTGCGATACAGGGACCTACAGCAGATACCCAATCCACACTTGAGTTCTTTTTGCGAACGTTTAACACTGCGGACTTTATTCGTTAAAGACTCACTTCATAACGACCGAAAGCTTCAGCCGAAGGGACTTTGATGCGAGGAGCGGAGGGAGTTTTTTAAAGAACCATTTCAGGGCTCAGATTCAAAGAAGAGGGATGGTGGGAGTAGAAGAACGCGGGAGGCAGAGATGGATGAGTTGGAGGATGAGGAGATAGAGAAACAGATAAGGAAGTTAAAAAGGTCAAAAGCAGCAGGACTGGATGGGGTAGAGAACGAAGCATTCACGAGGTGAAATGATTCTTCATTGGGCATATTTTGTGCGACCTATGATCTTGTAATCGACCATGTGTCTCTCGCAGAAGCTACTATTTTGTTCTACTCTACTTTTACATGCTTTCCGCGTGTACGTGACTCGTTCGCCGGTTGCTGCGAGACTACACTACACTACGTGCCATACTATGGGTGTGGCATTTTATTCCGCAGGCGGTCTTCTAATCCTTATCGCAGTCGGATTAAATTTTTCAAGCTAGCGGCCATCGTGATTTGGGGCGTCGCTGTGTGCAGTTGTAGTTTCATTTGCTTATCAGCTTCTCATTCTCCATCTTGTTGGAATAAGCGGCGTTCCTTTTAGTCATGAAGGCGGAGTCTTGCTTCTGAGCTAGAGTTTCACTCACTGCGGGCGTTTATATCTAACACAGTAGAAAGTTGTATTAATGGTTTCATTAGATTATTAATTATTGGTATTAATTATAGTAATTCTGATGTCACCTCTCTTAAAAGGAATATTTTATAGAAAATTTATTTATTTTCTTAGTCCACCTTAACGAAATATCTCACTTCATTACATAAATTGCTTACACTGTTAGAAGTATGTTGAAAATTCAACCACTTTTCAACCACTTTTGTGGTTGAAACCTCGTTCATCCACGGAGTTGAAAAAAAGTGCATCCAAATGTAGTTGAAAATTCAATAAGAAGTTTGCGCATACACAATGCTCTCTCATATACTTCTGCCAGGCCAGACCCCAACGAGACAAAGTCCCACGAGGAGTTATTTCGTACGTTTGTGTCGTGAGATCCATGAAATTAATAAAGGACATATAATATTCAGGAAAAGAAGAAAAAAAGGTACGTTGGATTAATATTATCATAATGGGACAATTTCATTCAGACTATTGGTACTAACTGCTGTATGCTTTTTTAGGTTACGCTTACAAAAACGAGTGTTGAAAAGTTTGATTGGGCGCGCAACTCATTATGGTAATATAATTCCAACGGACCTTTTGTTTTTCTTCTTTAAAGCTGCTTATTTTCCTAAATATGATATGCACTTTGTTAATATCATGGATCACACGACACAAACATACGAAATAACTCACTGATTCCTTATCAGAATTCTTTCGGTACAGTTATTGAATTTCAAAGCACAGTATTTTTCAGGAATCGTCATGGGTTTTCTTTAAGATTTTTGAAAAATTATAATTGCCTTGAAATTCACTAATTGTGCCGAAAAAAAAAATTTTCGTCACTGAAATTTCAATTACATGTGGTTGAAATTTTAACTGCATGGTTGAAATTTCAATTACACG
>CAKNWW010280906.1:1154-14152 GCA_932074435.1 Andricus kollari
ACAACTTTTTCGGACGGGCGTTGCAGAAAATAGCGTGTGATACACGTGCGCATAGGTGATTGCTAACTCGTGTGATTGCATCATTCGCCTGCGGCTCGAGGCACTCGTCAACGTTTTCACACTCGCTTCGCTCGTGCGCTAACCACCGGCTCATGCTTCGGGCCTCCTGCTTATGCTGCAAAATTCACACTCGCACACAATCACCTATTTTGCGCACTTGTATTACAAATAACTGTTAAAGTTCATTGTGGGCGTAAATACTGACCTGGCATGCAGAGCAGGATATTATATAGAGTTCGTTAAGAGCTTCTATACGTTCTATTCATTCAAAGCCGTGGGAGACTATAGAAGCTCAGCGGGTACTAGGAGGCACGTCGAGCGAGAAATCATTTGAAAATTCGTGGTAAGCATCAACACAGGTTGAGTGTGGTTTTATCAGGGACCATTCTTTTTGATGATGTGGCAGATTCTACGAGTTCTAAAATGTATTGAATTTATTTTAAACAAATAATGGGAAAAAATTCTTTCCTGTGGATTAACAGCATTCCGTTAATTAATACCAACTAAATTTCAACAATTCATAGACTGAAAAGTAATGAAAGTTAATAAGTAAATATTGATATAATCCAAACAATTTTCATACTGAGAGGAACCATACCCAAATTACTATGCGATGACACCTAGTTATTGTATTTGCTCATTCTATAACAATAGAGAATTATTATTGGAACGCATTTTATTATCAAATGCGCTATTTGTGTACTTTTCGGCATATCAACTTCAGTCTATCAATATACCTAATACACTTCAGAAAAGTAATATTCAAACTTTGTCAGAAAAATTGGATAACGATCTACAATCGTTATTGTTACAAACTATTTGGATGAAAAAAATTTGCTTGTCTTATGTATCTGTAAATTGAAACTTTCAACAGGGGATCAAATAGTACATTTGTTAATTAAAATGTAAACAATTAAGAATTATCGTTGGGTGAATAAACGTTTTATGAAGGAGTCATTATTAAGTAATTGGCTGTTAATTCTAAGTAGCAAGACGGAATTTTATGTCTTTAAATACTGAACACGAGATAAATTTGTCCATACAAATTCATAGTATCAATTCTTGATCGTTATTCAACTGTCCTAACAAAGTCTGAATATTTGTTAATTGCAGAGTATTATGTTTAAATAATATAGGTTTTGTGTCAAAAATATCCAAATATAGAATTTGAAATTCGTTAATTAAGTTTGTTTAATCAATTATTAAATACTCGGATGAGCAAGTATAACAACTAGGTGTTATTTTTTAGTATTTTGTGGTTGCTTCCGCAAAAACAACGTCCCAAATGATTGAAGCAAAAAATTGTTTATAATTTTGTAAAAAACAGAACAAATTATTTCTTTTCTTTCACATGTCTAAATCTTTATTTTTTCATGGAATTGTGAAAAGTCAGTAGAAATATGACAAAGAGCTGTTACTTCGCATGAAAACCTTTTTATTCCATTATTTATTTGTAACAAAATAAATAGTTAAAACATGAGCAATTCGACATTTTTTAAACTAATCTGAGGATAAATTTACCAATGAAACGGCTAACACCTAGATGTTCCTTACTCTGCTACACCTACATTTCTTCGCGATTGATCAAAGTTGAGATTTTGACACAACATCCCAAGTTTAGGATAGCGGAGAGGCTTGGTTGTCAGGGACTGTATTGCGTAGAAATAGATTAGGTCAGGGGTCTCCAAAGGTAGACATGTATCTACTGGCGATCCCGGGCCCATAGGTCAGATCTACTCAGGTTTGACACTGAACTGTCAAGAAGGAACCCCATCCTTTAACTGAGTCGAAGTGCCTCAAAGAGTTTTTTCTTGCACAGCAGAAAAAAATGGGGCCGTCCAGGTTTAGGTTTATGAGCCAAACCTAGTCTAGTGATATATAAATGATGTAAAAATAAATATAAACTAAGTACAATAATAAGAATTCAAATTTTTTTCTTGACACATACATGCAGAACCCTAAATTGGCCACCGTTTACAGACATAAAAAATGGTCGATTCCGCATCATGCGTGAAGACGATGAGCAAAATCACCATAATCGGTTAGTAAAATGCTTTCACCGGAGAGGAGCATACTCTCCGTGGTTACCAAAACATTTAACTCACTATGTAAACATCGTTCTGGGTGAAGTTGGGTTAGTCATTTGTCATTGTAGTATATTGAATTTCTGTAAACAGTAGACAATCTCAATTTTTGCATTATAATTTGTAAAGAAAAATATTATTCGTTGCACGAAGCCTCACAGGCGGGTGCACCCTGCTTGTGTAAAGCAACAGCACTCACCCTTCGGGTCGGCTTCGCCTCGCCTTCGAATTCGTGCTGGGCCTTCACACTCGCAGTGAGAAAACCGACCATTTGGCCTCTTGTTTCGAAATATACTATTTTTGTTCGGTTAAAGCCCATATAGGACCCATTTAGAGTCCCGAATAGAACCCCTTAGACCCCTTCTTAGGACCGGATACGACCCCGTTGAAGCCTACGTTGAACCAAAATAGTGCACAATTTTTTTTGCCATTTATAATCCCTTAGGTCCTTCCTTAAAACCCGATAAGTCTTGGTGCAGGACCCATTTGCAAAATCCTTTTAGGCGCCCACATACACCCAAGTTGTACCAGGGTTCTATCCGGATTCTAACGCGTATTGTAAGTAGAGATAGGAGTATAGGATGGGAATCTATATAGGTTCTTATTATGGGGTTTTATGAGGGTTTATTATGTTTTTTTTCTTTTTCTGAAATTTGTATTTGATTTTTTACATGGATGGGTTTGCAATGAATAATGAAGGCCATGTGACGAGTGAACCAGCTGACCAAGTCAGTCCTGAGCTTAACAGCAAAAAGTTTTATTTCCATCATTCTCTGTCGGTAAAGAAGTATTTTAAAACAAACTTTTATCAAAATTCTAAATATTTAGGACCAGAGACATCTTCCTTCGTTCCGATATAGCTTCCAGTTTTATTCTCTTTGAAATTTTTTAAGAATAAAAATTCCACCTAAATAAAGCAGAGACACGTAATTTATTGCCAACTTTTTCATTTTCCAAAATTTCAGAGCGATATCTTATTGGACGTAAGTTGGGAAAGAAAAATTGAGGACTAGCTTGGTCACGTAACCCACTCGTTACATGGCCTTAAGGAATGCGCAGTAGTTTTCTGTGATAGCTACAGTTGCGCAGTAGTTTTTTGGGGCTTTTACTATTGCAGAACATACACCTCACACTTTTAAAACATATTTCATTTAAAAAAGTTATACTCCCATGCGGGATATTATAATCCAAATGATGAATTTACACACAAAGAGAGCGCGATACCGACACGGCAGTGGCTGAGCTTGTACTACTAGGTTATTTAACTAACATAAGAGAACGAAGGGTGGTGGCAGGCTTCTGACACATTGCGCAAGCGCATATGAAATGTGACGTTGACTCAAACTATTCAAATTATAAGAAATATCAATTTTGACACCTCCCCCAGAGTCAAGTGGTACCCCAAACAAATCATGCTAATATAAAATCAGAAAGTTACATGCTTAATCTTCGCAGTCCGGCCGAGGTCATACAATATTCATGTTCAATTAGAAGGAGTCCTTTTGTGAGAAATTCCGCCACTTAATCTTCACTTGAAAAGTGTTTCACTAAGAATAGGTTCTTACTTAACACATCCCCAATAAAGTGGTGTCGAATGTATATGTGTTTCGATCTCGCGTGAAACATTGGATTTTCCGCCAAAGCAAGACAACTCATGTTGTCACAAATGATAGTGAGATCACCGTAGCTGCCGAAACCGAGTTCCTTAGATCGGTGCTGGTTCCTTTTAAGACGAGTCCTATGTCGAGTGTTCCCTTCAGATAACGCAACACGCGTTTCGCCGCCTTGCAGTGCTCTGTTCCGTAGAAGTTGTTAAACCGTCCTAATCTGCTAACTGAATAGGCGATGTCAGGGCGAGTCGTCACTGATAAATAAGTCAGGGCTCCGACGAGTTCACGGTATGGGAGCTTGAGATCATCTTCGCTGGGATTTTCATTTTTATTGACTTTTTTCCCTGGGTCGACTGGAGTGGCCACAGGTTTACAGTCACTCATGTTGAACCTCTGCAGAAGTTCCTGTATGTATCCTTGCTGGCCCATTGAAACTTTAACATCAGATTGTTTCAACTCCACTCACACGCAATGACTTGCTCGGCCTAAATCCTTCACTTCAAAATCAGCAGACAATTTTCTTTTCATTTCGTCGATTGCCTTTTCATCTCGGGATGCAACGAGGATGTCATCTACATATACAGCAATCATGATTATGTCTTCCCCTGCTCCAGATTGAAAAAGGCATGGATCCGATTTTGATGGTGTGACACAAATTCGTCTAAGAATTTTGTCCAGCTTAGTGTACCAACTTCTGCCTGCTTGTTTAAGTCCATAGATGGACTTCTTGAGGGGGCACACTTTATTATCCTTTTTAAAATCCGGGAGCATCTTATTCGCATTGCTTTCAATTCCGCAGCTTCTCTCTTGATCGATGACATTTTGCAGGAACTCCTCGAAGAATTTAGGAGCCTCCATATTACTCCCTCTTTCAAATCTCCATTAAGATAAGCCGATGCTATATTAAATTGCCTAATCACGAAGCTGTTTTGGGCTGCAAGCGATGCCATCAAACGAATTGTGCTACATCGAGTGGCTGGAGCAAAGTTTTCATTAAAATGTATACCTGGTTGTTGAATGAACCGTTGAGCTATCAGGCGAGCCTTTATCCTCTCGATTGTACCATTCGGGTGAAGCTTGTTTAGGAGAATCATACGGCTGCCGATGACCTTCCCTTGGTTCGGACGATCTATCAACATCCATGTAACGTTTTTGATGATGGACTTCATCTCCGCTGCAATAGCGTTACGCTATGCCTGAGCGTCTGATCTTGTCATCGTTTCATCCTCTTCTGGAACTGTAGGTAGATTCCTTTCCTGTAGAGTACTGCTCCGTAATCCTGTTCTAATACCGATTCGAGGGTTCTTCTATCCCAAAACAGTTCTGGATCGGCTCTTTTGGTCTTCCTAGGTTTCTTTTTGTTTCAGTAATGGGTACCTCTTCTGTCGGAACGTTTTCGACTTCACTGACGATTCTGTTTCCGTTGTCGAGTAGGTTACGATCACCTTCTGGTTCTAGCTTTGATAATGTCCTGACAATCGAAACCTCCAAATTCTTCTTGTTGATCCTCGTTCTGCTAGATTTCTTCTTCTTCTAGTGACAAATTGTTTCCAATGTCAACAAAACGACGATCTTTCTCTGGTTTGTGATCTGGGGGTGAAAAATTTTTTTTGTTTGACCAGATCCGGAACACCTTGGATTCAATGTAGTGCCCTAAGAAGATTCCGTCTTGACCCCGTTGATCTAACTTTCCTCTTTCAGGATCCTTGTCTATATAGTAAGCTTTGCTGCCACACACTCTCAGATTTGACACATCTGGTACTTCCCCTTCCCATGATTCGTAAGGCATTTTTCCATTTAAGCTTTTAGTTGGTAATCGATTTCTTAAATAATTAGCCGTGTTGATTGCTTCGGCCCAAAATGAATTAGGGAGATTGGATTTCATCTAAAGACATCTGGCAGTATCTAGAAGGGTCCTGTTTTTTCTCTCGACAGTGCCATTTTGTTCCGGATTATGTGGCACTGTCAATCTTCGCACTATTCCTCGATTCTTCAGGTAAGAGTTGAATTCTCTATTAATGTATACCCGTCCATTATCTGACTTAATCGACTGAACTTCCTTACCTTTTTGCCTTTCCACCAGGGCTATATATTATTTTGTTGCATTTAATGCTTCCGCCTTCGATTTTAGGAACCTAACCTCACACCACTTGGAGTAATCATCGATGAATTCAATCTAATATTTCGCAACTCCAAGTCGACTAGACTCTATCGGAAAAGGGATTCTGGAGATCTTCCCCTTCAAACGGACATCACAATCTATTTCTGTGAACGCATCTGTCAATTGAACTTCTGTAACGACACCTTTGCACACATCATCAGAAACTACGTTTACATTCGCGTGATCGAACCGTCTATGTAAGACTTCGAGCGTGGCTTTACATGTTTTTGCATTTGAAACCGCATATGCGCTTTCTCCGATTTCTCGTACACGGTCGGTGATTTTTACTACCGATAAGAGATTGGTTCTCAAAGCAGGCGTGTGCGGCACATTCTCGAGCGAGACACTTTTCAAATAACCGTGTACCTTCGTAGTAAATTGCACTGTTCCTTTACCTAACATTTCTGAGGTAGCACTGTTAATCAGACTTAACACCCCGCGGTCAGAATCGTTAATTTTTCGGAAACTTTTCTTGTCGTTGCACAGATGGGTGGTCGCCCCACTATCGAGACACCAATTTTCATGTAGATTGATTGATCGATGACCGTACACGTTCAAGCACAAATCTTCTGCACAATTTGCTGATTGCTTCCTATTTTTATTAAAACGACATTCAGATTTGAAATATCCAAGCCTTTTACACACGAAACACCTGAATTGATCCTGGGATCTTTTTTCCGCGATAGCATTATCTTTTTCTTCCGTCGTTTGTTTTCGATAATTGCGCCTAGCATGCTTATCCACAAACATGGCGTCTGAAATTTCGCCTCGTTGACTATTTTTCCGGGCATTGTATTCTTCAATTATTTTTGTACGTAGAGATTCGGGAGTCGGAAAATTGTCTCTGGACCCTATAGCGCATCTGAAATTTTCTAAACTACCAGGGAGGCTATACAGGAGCATTACAGTCAATAAATACGGGTTGATCCGAATTTCCATGTCCGCTAATTTGTCCACGATATCGAAGAAATCGTTCAGATGGTCACGGACATCGTTTCCCTCTGCCATTTTATGTAGCGTGAGTCTTTTCAGTAACGTGGCCTTTCTTGCCGGCCCTTTAGATTGGTAAATTTCTTCCAATCTTAACCACAATTCCCTCGACGTCGCACAGTTCTTTAATTGCTTAATTTTACTCGTAGAAATCGACAGGATAATATCCGCTTTAGCTTTATGATCGCTCTTTATCCAAGCTCGTTCCACGGCGATAGCTTGTGTACTTTCCCCTCTGTCAGGTTTCGCACTATCGCCACTTAAGTATTCCCATCAGTCAGTCTTTATCAAAACTGCCTGCATTTGCAGTTTCCATGTATCAAAATTAATTTTATCAAGGAGTTCAATCCTCGTGGGGTTCGCACCGTTCATTTTTGTGCTTCTTCACGTGTCGTCACACCCAACACTTTCTTGCTAAACTCTCATATATTTCAACTCGCGTACATCTAGGCCCATAACCTGTTAGAATAACTGGGGAGATTGAAGTCAGATAAGACAATCACTTAAACCGTGATTAACTTTATTATAATCCAAATGATGAATTCACACACAAAGAGAGCGCGATACCGACACGGTAGTGGCTGAGCTTGTACTACTAGGTCATGTAACTAAAATAAGAGAAAAAAGTGTGGTGGCAGGCTTCTGCCACTTTGCGCAAGCGCATATGAAATGAGACCTTGTCTCGAACTATTCAAATTATAAGAAATATCCATTCTAACATAGAGCATAGATTCAAATATAATCAATATTTTCTATCGAAACCATTTCAGCTTTTCAAACTATTTTGCAACAAAAAATATGAATTTAGATTAAGCTTAGAGGAAAGCGATGAATAGAAAGTAACCCCTGCTGGATAGGCGATCGGCAATACTGAAGCCCTGCAGGGGGCTCGGTCATGGCCACCGGACTTATTTCATACCTTCAGATATATAAATTCATTGTGCTGATTGGCATTACTCTAACACAAAGTATAACATCTCAGCAATATTTGTCCCTTAACGACCGGACACAATACACAGTCATTTAGAAAACAATTTAAAACATTATTAAACAGTATATTTTAAGAAAATTCTACGAAATGCATAAAATTAATGATTTTAATTTTATAATTTTTATTGGGTATTTTGTGAGTCCTAGCTTTGCTTCCCAAAAATATTGAAGAATGCTCAATATTTCAGAAGATATTAATAATATAATTTACGAATATACTAATTTTTTTCTTTCAATAATAAATCTCTACAGAATTAATTCAATGACTCTGCTGAGAGCTGATTTATATTGTAGAATTTCGATGTTTTTTACTATTTTCAAAAAAAGGACTGTGATAAAAATTATAAGCATTTTAACGAATAGAAAAAAGGAATCCTCATACTACTGGATTGTACGGCTCAGCAGGATAGCTGAAAGCATTTCGAACAACCCATATTACACACGAAAGTCTCCCAGCAAAGACCGTACGTTACAAAAAGTAAAAATTTAAACAGCAATAAAAATATTTCTGGCCCACCCATTGTAAAAGGAATAAAATTCAGGGAAGCGGCGTTGACTTAAAGCGTTTGTCAAGTATGACACGCGAGAGGCGTCGCGCCTTTACAGGCGGAGATTTTTTTCCTCCCAGATACAAATGCCTATTTTTTCATGTTTTTCCAGTCTCGTTTTGTGTTGACACCTAACGCCACTACGCGTACATAGAGCTACGGAACAGCACAAAACGAGATTGGAGAGTTTAAACTGCTAACCCCTAATTGGAAAGTATAGGATGGAGGTACCCACATGAAATATTTCACATGCTTTAATCTTATAATGCAATCGTTTAATATAAAATTGAAAAAGCGTAAAACTACCGTACCTTAAAAAGCCTTTGTTATCCTCATGTTCAGCCAAAGTCTTTATACTAGCCATTAGTAGGTCATCATAGCCTAAGAATTCATCCAGTATAAATCGAGAAAAAGCATCACCAAAACATTTATCGTTCAGCGGGTTCAAAGTGACTATCTTCACTGGAATGTTAAGTCTCTGTCGTGCTGCAGGCGATAATCGCAAGAATCCGTATTCCAAAGAATATTCAACGATGTACTCATCATCTAAAAAGACCACTGCGAAGTTAATGACAAAAATTAGATAAAGTAGGCGCCAAGCGCCTACAAGTAAGGGTTTCGTAGCTTTAGGTGCTTTTATTTTTCGTACTATGTCATTTTTGGGCCGTATGTCCATATTGGTCCCTGGTCAATTTTGGATCATATCTCAATTTTGTGCCCTATCTCAGTTTAAGACCATGTGTTCATATTGGGCCCTATGCCAATGTTAGACCCTGTGTCTATTCTGGTCGATTTTGGGTCCTATGGCAGTTTTGGGCCCTATGTCCATATTGAGTCGTACGAGGGACGGACAGACGGACAGACAATTGACCTAAACTATAAGGGTTTATGTCCAGGGCTACGAAACCCTAATAATCAGACCTAATTTTAAACAAACGATTGTTCATAAATTATAACTGACCAAAATTTCTCAAACTTTGTTTTGGCTGATTCCAAAGATTGCTGATTCTAATAGGACTTTGCCAAAAAATAGAAATGTACAACTGATCCATAAAAGGATAAACATAATTTTTCGCAAGCGAGTTTATTTCGCCAAAAATTATTCAACTGCTGCTTTGACATTTGAGCGGATACGCTGCACCACGTATTATTCTGTCATTGGTTAGTATAGTCTACGGTCCCGGTCGATTCAAATTTGTATTTATTTACAATGAGTTAGGAATAAAGTATACGAGAGATTTCTGTCTTGAATTTCGGTAATGGGCATGATGTGTAAAGTGGGCGGGAAAAGTCATGAAGGAAGTTGGTGTTAAGCTTGTCGAGAGGGTAAAGTCAGGTAGTGTTTCGGTCCCGTCAGTTGGGGCCAAGTCACTAGATGACAAGGGGCATATAAACAAAGCCTCAAGCTGACAGGATGGTAGCCAGATCAGTATCAGGCAATCTTTCAGTAAGTTTCTTTCTAAAAAATAAGGTTATATTTTCAATTGGATGTCATTTTTGAGAAAGGAAATTAGGAAAATGAGAATTCGATTAAAAAGGAAAAAGGTTGAAGTAGAAGAATATGAAAAGAAAATGGAAAAATTATGGGAGGAATGCGACAAAAATAAGGATTGGGAGGGTAGATAGGAAATATTATTGAAGGTTTACGAAAGACAGAAAAAACGTTTGGATTACTAGCAAAACAGGGGAAAAAAGCTATTAAGATAAGGTTTAGAAAATGGTAAAGGAGACTGGTTTGATCAAGAATGTGCTAAGCAGGATTTAAAATATTATATTAAAAATTATCTCGAGAAAAAGGATGATAAAGGGAGGGAAAATTTTTTAAAAAGGAAAAAAAGAAACTTAAAATTTTGTACGCAAAAAATGAAAAGGTAGAACAAGAAGAAAATTGGAAGAGCATTAAAGAAAGTAGATAAATGGGAAGTTTTGGGAAAGCGATAAAAAACTTCACTCCAAGAAGTAAGTGAAAGAGGGGAGTGAGAATAGGGGATAGAGATAGCTAATCACTTTCATTACCTGCTAGATGTACAAAAAGTAAACAGCATGGATACCATAGATATAAACAGAGCAGTGGCGTAACTAGAAAATGGTGGTCCCCCGCAAAAAATTTGTAAAAGGCCCCTTTGAAGAAAAAAGACACAGTGCTTCATATATCAATTATTTATAGATTAAACATACATATATTAAGCATACATGCCTATATTGTAATACGTATTGCTTTAACTTTGGCAAACTTATTGATCTGAAATACATAGTGAAATTTCTTTTTTTCTACTCAGTCTAAGGGGTCCCTCGGAGGCCCCTCGGAGGAGGAGGTCTCCCCACAATGCGGAGTTTCGCCACTACACAGTTACGCCACTGAAACAGAGGTGGAGAAAGAAGCGGCAACAGCCGTTTTTCTGAATACTCTTGTCATTGGGATTGCTTTCCAGTCATAATGTTGCAGCAAAAAGAGATTTTGCATTTTTTTTATCACGATTTTGTTTTATTTTCAAGCGATAGAATTTGAATGAAGTGAGTATTAACCAATAAGATCATTTATTTTAATGCAAAATCTGCTCAGGTCGTTTGAATTTCATGGTTTCAGGGTATTTCTCAACATATAGTACACATTATTTTTTAAATTTTATTTGAGGTTATGTTTCACCAATTAAAATTGATTCAATTTTTCTCGTTTCATATCTTACTTCATGGATTCGAAAACAATTCAGGACCAAGGATTGGAAACGATTGAACTTTTTCAGTCGTTTTGAATGCAAGCCTTCTTACCAGGTAGAAGTAGAAAATGAGAGGGTTGATGAAAGGGGGGGGGGGGGGTGAAGCAATATTATGAGGGCAAAAGATAAATGTCAAGGAAGAAGGAGAAGAGGAACTTAACCCTCTAATTACCAACATTGTTCACGTACAGTTTCATTATCTAAATACTTTCCTCTTAAAGACTATCAGAGCGATTCTTTTACTGTTTCCAAAAAGTATTATACTTTTTGGCCTAGACAAAATTTGTCTTATACTTCCCGTCACTTGGATTCAATGCATAGAGGTATAAGAAAAAAATGGTTAACTTGTGAAGTTAACTGTCATAAACAAATTGTATCAACAAATAAGCGACATTAGGGGATATTCGTCTTTAAAGTATATTTATGCTCTGAAATTGCTTGCATTCATCGTCATGATTTTTTCTAAAAAAATGTTACCATCCATCAATATTTGTTTATTTTATAAACAAATTATATAAACAATTAACGTATAAGGCATCTTTGAGCGAAAAGGAATCGCTTTTTCTTCTGACCTTACTGAAATTATATTCCCAATAATGTTTTCGTAAAAAGTTTGCTATGCATTAATATTTGTTTATTTGAAAAACAATTTATACAAACAAATGCACATTTTAGACGCTCTTAAGCAAAAAGCGATAGTTTTTACTTGTATTATTTTTTTAATTATATTGAGAATGATGGTTTCGGAAAACATTTGGTCATTTTTCGCTATTTGTTCAATTTATAATCAAATTATATGAATAAGTGTAAAGTTTAGGCATTTTCATATTTGAGATAAGAGAACAATAGCGGTGTTCTTTTATTTTTATAATTAATAATAATAATAATGATAAATCTATTGAGTTCGTAAAAAAAGGATATGTGGGGCATTATTTTTGAACTGTCCCAAGTTTAAAAGTCATGTCTTTCGATTGCCTTCAAATGTTTAAAGTTGTTTTGCCTATACGATAGTAGATCATTCATTAATTTATAGACTCTTACTACCATCCCTCACCGAGCTACAGGGGGTGAAACTTGCACCCCCGGGCATCACGGATATTTTCAAATGGTCATAACTTCCTTTCTACAAATGCGAATTGAATTTTCTAAGAGTGATTTCTAAAGGGGGTTTCATGCCCTTTCATTCTATGCAATCCATTGTTTTAAATTTTTAAATTTTTATAAGCAAATTTCGATGTAAAATGTTTGTTAAACATTTTCTACTGTTCGGGTACTTTCGATTTTTTTAAAAGTATTCTTAAACGGAAGCTTGACTTTTTTCAATAAAAATGTTGGTCGACATTATGGGAATGACAATAGTTCTGCAGTTATGCGAATACTTCCGATCGAAACCCTCCCTCGCGCTCTCGGACAGGCTGGCCAGCCGACCGGGGTCTTGGCTGTATGCATGTTTCTCAAAGGAAGCTGAACTAAATTCATCATAATTTTTGTTGGTTGCCTTTTTTTCGCGCATTTCTTGCTTCTCTGAACTTGAGGCTTTTTGACTGTCTTCGAAAACAAATCATGTTGTGTTGCGAATTAATTTCTTTACAGTTGCGGTTGTCTGTTTACGTTTTGAAAGAATGTGTGGTATTTTAGGGTGCCAGGAATTGTACTTGCTTTAGTGAATCTAGTTTCCAGTTTTTTGGTCAGCTCTATGTGATCTTTTTTCGGACTGAAAAGAATGACTGTTTCCCTTAAATGTTTCTTAGCCCACTCGAATAAATCCATCGCAGTTAGGATTGGATTCTAAGTGTGCTAAGCGCTGTAAGCTAGCTTTTGCCGCAAGTCTTTTCAAA
>CAKNWW010280916.1:1022-12472 GCA_932074435.1 Andricus kollari
AATCAAAAATGTTTATTTTGTATTTATATAATATTTTTAAAATTCCTAATTTGAATTTTAAATGAGTTTTTTTAATTACATTGTTGGTAAAATTATAATTTTAATTTCAAATCGCGCATGAAATACTTTTTACTTTTTATAACTGCAATTTGTAATTTTAATTGCATAACATTTAGAATTACTGTTTATAAATTTGTTGAAGTATTTGCAGAAATCCATCTTTAATGTTTAATCGAATTTTCCCAATTTTGAGTACTTCATTTTTGGATACTTTAATACATCTTTAATTTTCTAATGAATATTTATCAATTTTATAATGATGTTAATACTTTCAAGTTAAGACAAAAAGTTTAAAAAGCGCGCTCAGTTTGAAATGATGATGGCCGTCGCGCGCTGACGTAGTCAGCTGTTTGCCGTGTTCACCACGTTTTTTTAAAGGTTATGTTAACCCCCGTAATCGTAACAACATCCCTCCGAAAACACAAACCTGATTATTAAATCAGGGTGAAAATATTAAGCACATCGGATCCAAAATGTCAGAAGATCAAGGAGAAAATATGCCAAAGTCGATGAAGCGAAAGAAAAAGCGATCTTTCAACCAAAAGGCGAAAAAAGGGCCCGAGTTCGAAGTTATGCAGGTGAACTCGAGTCAAATGCATATCAATACATGGTGCGTGTTTCTGAAATGCTGAGAACAGAATTTTCTAAGATGGATGATAAACTAATTTTCGCGAACAATGTTTATGAAGAAACTATAGGACAAAAGGCGGATTATGCGAGAAATCATGTATAAAGGTTTTACTTTTTTAAGTTTATCCAGTTTCTTGCACTCTTTCAAAAGCAACACAAAAGAGTAAAAAATGGTAAAGTTATCTTGAATTAAAAAAAAAAGAAAAAACCTTTCTCTCAAAAACCCCAACTTTTTTTGCCTACAATTTTGAGGAATAATAGATACTAAATATACCCCGCCTGCCATACATTTTCCGTTTGATATTTTCTTGTTTTTCGGTAGAAGAAAGTTATTATACAAAAAAATTAAAATAATTTTTTTCTCTTGTTAAACAAAAAAATACCAAACAGAAAATTGATGGTAAGTGAAATTTATTAGTAGCTATTATTTCTAAAAATTTCAGGCAAAAAAAAAGATGGGGTTTTTGGTCAAAACAGTTTTTTTTTCTTTTCTTTCGAAAATTCAAAATAAATTCACCATTTTTTATTATTTTTTTAATTTGTTGTAGGTTACTAAAAAGTGCAAAAACTGCATATAAACTGAAACAAGAAAAACCTTTATATCTATAAATTGCAAAAATGGCACGGTTTTGAAAGTAAAGTATTATTATATGCGTAAAAAATTTCGCCATGTTAATTAAAAAAAACTACGTGTCTTCTATTTTTAACGAAAAAACAAACACATTTCATGGAAAAGTTAATCCTAAGCATGTCACCCGCCGGCCTGCACGATTTGAAATGGATTCGATTATTATGCATTATTACAGGCTGTTCCGATTTTATACGTTGAAGTGTTATGACTCAATAATTATAAAAATAAAATTTTTTCATGTGAAAATGTTCTTCTTCTCATTTAATAACAATATTTAAAAGAATATATTTTCAAATACAGTCATGCGTGCGACCTTCACGCGTGCGAGCGATATCCGTTGCAATTGAGGACGCATATGTCTGCTCGGGTGATGGCGCGGCGTGCGGGTTAATCCGCACGCGTGAGAGTCAATACGCCATCACAGTGCGCGCACATTGTTATCTGGGTTGCTTCGATTTCAGTAAGAAAGGTTGGAAATTCTTCGAACGTTAAAATCGCGTCTCCAGTTACTCTTTTTAGATTATGCTTAACTGACTTCACTCCGGCTTCCCAAACACCTCCGAAGTGGGGCGTGTAAAGCGGAATGAAGTGCCATTGTATTCCGGTATTAGCAATCGATTCGCTTAACGAGTCGCATTCTTGAAGCAAAAATCGACCAAACGTGTTAACTCGTTGTTCGCGCCAACGAAGTTAGTGCCATTGTCTGAGTGTATATTTTCTGGGTTTCCTCGACGCGATACGAAGCACCGAAAAGCAGCCAGGAAAGCATCAGTCGTAGCGACCGAGAATAACTCTAAATGCAATGCTTTGGTTGAGAAGCAAACGAAAAAGCAGACGTATGCTTTAGTTACCTTACAACCTCGCCCTTTTCTCTCCTTTATTGAAAATGGGCTGGCATAATCAACTCCGGTATTGCAAAATGGAGGTGATTCAGAGATGCGAGTTGATGGAAGATTGCCCATCATTGGAGTAATCGACTTTGGTTTCATTCTGGAGCATCTTATGCAGTCATGAACCGTTTTTATAACTAATTTGTGCCCTTCTAGTGGCCAAAAGGTGTCTCTAATACTTCATAATAATAGTTGAGGTTGCGCGTGATATAGCTTATCATGTTCATGTTAAAATAGAAATTTAGTCAAGGTGTGATGCGAGTGAATAAGTATCGGGTACTTTTTCTCTTCTTTAAAATTCGAATTCGACAACCTGCCACCCACTCTCAGCATCTGGTTTTCATCTAAAAAAGGTGCTAAGGATTTCAATCCCTTTTTTCTAACCATTGTTTCCCCATTTTTTAATGCATTGATTTCTATTTGAAAGAAAACTTTTTGAGCTAGTTTAACAAGATCAAGCAATGATTCCCGTAGCTCTTGAGTATTGAGAGGTCTAGTTATTTTCTTTCTTTTAATTTGAAATTTTTTGTAAACCTTTTGCAGTATGCGGTTACTCTAATAAGGGAAGAAAACCTTTTGAATTTTTGAATTATTGAATCTTCTATGGGAATATTTTGCTTATTTTTTTTTGTAATTTTGAACGTGTTTTTTTGTGTCAGATAATTCGGGAATGTGAGATTCTAAAATTGGCCATTCATCCCTACCTTTATACAGAAAGTGAGGTCCTGACCACCAGAGCCCTGAACTGGATATTGGATCAGGGTTGAGGCCCCGAGATAAGAGATCAGCTGGATTTTGTTTTGTTGGCACGTGTCGCCGAAGCTCGATATTTGTTAATTTTTGAATTTGCGAGGCTCGATTTAAAACAAAAACATCTCCCATCTTTTCTGGTTGTTTTTTTATCCAGTCCAGAACGATGGATGAGTCAGTCCAATAATTACTACCATGTATAGGTGTGTCGAGTGCGAATTCTACTTTATTAAGTAATTTGGCAACGCAGACAGCTCCGTAGAGCTCTAGTTTGAAAATAGTTTGTGTTTTTTGCGGAGAGACTTTCGATTTAGCACAAAGTAGTTTGATTGTTACGTTGCCAAATTTATCCTGTGATCTAATGTAAACGCCTCCCCCCCCCCCGTATGCTTCTTGAAAAGCATCTGCAATTCCTTGAAGCTCAATATTGATAGCATTTGAATCAATGACATATCGTGTAATGGAAAGATCGTTTAGAGCTGGAAGTTGTCTTTTATAATTGAACCGTTGGTTGTGCAGATCGTAGGGCAGAGTCTCATCCCATGCAAGTTTTTCTAGCCATAATTTCTGCAACAAGATTTTTACAATTATAATGCGAGGACTTAGTAGACCAAGGGGATCGAAAATTTGAAATATTTCTGCGAGAATTTCCCGCTTTGTTACCTTGGTAGCTTGCAAGATATTCGTTGAATATTTTAGAGTGTCAAGATTGGTTTGCCAAAAAAGGCCCAGCGTTTTGATTTGCTTATCAGAAGAAAGACTTACCAAATAAGGAGCTTCATGATGATCTACTATAACACTAATTATTTCAGGATTATTAGACACCCATTTACAAAGATTAAAACAACCCGTGGCTTAAATTTCCTTTAATCGTTTTGCAAGAGAGGCAGTCTAATTGCCTAGAAAGAGGCTTCTGCTGTGCCATACGTGACTGTTGTTAGTTCGTAAGTGTCAATGAGTTTATTAACATCAAATCGCCAGAGAATTCTTTATAGCGAATGCTGCTCAGGTGTGATTTGAATTTGGCTGTACATTTTCTCAATGTCCCCGCCGATGACGAATTTGTGTTTACGAAATCTACCGATGATAGCAAATATGTCGCTTTGTGTGTTAGGACCTACTATTTGCAAATCACTGAACGATACACCTGAACTACTTTCGGCTGAACCATTGAAAACTACTTTGAGTTTTATAGACTCGCTTTCTGCACGAACAATACAATAGCGTGGAAAATAATAAGAGGGAATAGGTTCGATTTTATTGTCCACTTTTTTCATGTGTTTCAGGTCGATGTATTCGCGGATGAATTTGGAGTAGTCTTCTCACAGTTCGGTCTGCTTACCTAATCTCTATTCTAAACTTAACAAACGACGTTTTGCAATTTTTTTTAATCGCCTAAGCATTGAGGATCTCCTTTTAACGGAATTGTGACAATAAATCTTCCCTCATCATCGCTTTTGAACGTTTTAACAAAGAATTCTTCGCAAAATCCTTCTTCAACCGATATAAATTTCTTGTCCAAGCTACATTCCTCTAGTTCCCAAAATTGACGAAGCTGGCTTTCAATGTTTATTTTGCTGATTGCGTTACAGCTTACTAGCTTAGATGGAGGACCGGGCATTGGACCTGCTAGTAACCAACCTAGCCGAGTTTTTTGGAGAATGAGACCTTCATTATTTAGCTTGATTTGACCAACACAGATTAACGACCAGAAAACAGCATTGCCTAGAAAAATATCAATTATACCTGGTTCATCAAATTATGGGTCTACGAGGTTAATTTTCAGAGGAATTTTCAACGATTTTGTATTGAAGTGAAGTTTAGGCACTTCTGAGCGAATTTTTGAGACCACTAAACACAACACTCGTTTTTTTTAAGAACTAGTTTGAGATTGGATTTCGATTTCACACTTCTGTATTATAGCCAAAGGGATTTCGCTAATCGACCCTCTGCTAACATCAACCGGTGTTTTTTTGAGCTTAAGTGCTTCGCGAAGATCATAAGTAATTAGATTGCATTGTGAACCTGAATCTAGTAAAACACGAGCGGAACATTGTTTATTGTTAATATTTTTAACAAAGATTGAAGCTGTAGAGATAACTCCATTATAAGGATTCAAGGTGATTGTGCTAGCGGAACATATAGGTTGTATAGGCTCAGTAGAAGTAATTAAATTGGATTTAGTGCTTGTCTCAAAGTGAAGTAGAGTGTTGTGTCTACCTTTGCATTGTTTGCAACCACTTGATCTGCACTCTTTTTGAAAACGTCCAAATCTTAGACAATTTAAACAAATTTTACAACTTCTAGATTTTTCATCTCTTTCTTGTGTAGTTAAGGATAGGAAAGTAGGGCAATTTTGTATATGATATTCTTCTTTGAAAAGAGCGCAACTGATTTTTTGAGCTAAGAAATATTTTCTAGTTTAAGAATGGCCTTTGTATTCAAACTTTGATTTTGAATCTTTGTTGAGTTTTAGATTGTTTATCTCAAGGGTTTCCAAAAAATTCGCGCGCGCTTTTAGAACGTTTTTAAAATCATCTAGACTCGGAATTTCGTTACCCGTGCTTTCTTTTTTCCATGCTCTATATGTGTTAGTATCTAATTTAGAAAGTGAATCCCAATTACACAGGACCACAAAATCTAAACCCTTGCGACAGGGAACAGACTAGGTGGGTCTTATATTTTCGGGGTCGCTGAATTCAAAACCGTTGTCCGTTTGGTCCCATCAGATCAGGGTCAAGGGCAATTCAAGGTCAAACCTACCTAATTTATCGCTAACCAAATAAGTCAGGGTACTTATAGGTTTTCGGGGTCGCTGAATTCGAATCCGTTGTCCTCTTGATACCATCAGGTCAGGGTCAAGGTCAGTTCAAGGTCAAACTTACTAAATTCATCGCAAACCAATTAAGTCATGGTACCTATAGATTTTCGTGGTCGCTGAATTCAAATCCGTTGTGCGTTTGGTTTGACCTTGAATTGACCTAGAGCCTGACCTGATGAGACCAAACGAACTCGAATTCAGCGACCCCGAAAACCTATAGGTACCCTGACTTATTTGGTTAGCGATGAATTTTGTAAGTTTGACCTTGAACTGACCTTGATTCTGACCTGATGGGAGCAAACGGACAACGTATTCGAATTCAGCGACCCCGAAAACCTATATGTACCCTGACTTATTGGGTTAGCGATGCATTTTGTAGGTTTGACCTTGAAATAACCTTGACGCTGACCTGAAGCAACCAAACGGACAACTGATTCAAATTCACTGACCCCGAAAACCTGTAGGTACCCTAACTTATTTGGTTAGCGATGAATTTTGTTGGTTTGACCTTGGATTGACCTTGACCCTGACCTGATTGGACCAAGCAGACAACGGATTCGAACTCAGCGACCTTGAAAACCTATTGGGAATGAAAACATCCACCGGCCAAAATATTCTTGATTCTAGTATGAATGTAATGTGTTGAGCTACCATAAAAACTCTAGAAAAAGTTGAAATATATTTATTGTGCCTCCAAATCAGTGCTTTAACTTCAGAACTTCACGAAATAATAGGAAGGTTAATAATTAATAGTGGAATGTTTTTATTTATTTTTCCTATTTGAACATTAAAAGGCCTAGGTATAGCATCTCGCTTGAGAGATCGTTTCTTTTCGTCCAGCTCTGTGAAACAGTAAAAACATTAGTTCACAACGGTTACATTTTCTTTCAGTAATAACATTAAATATTATTTATTCAATTAATATTTAGTATAACAACCTGGAAACCAGTAATCATTTTCAGTAAAATGCAAGAAGCAGACAAGTAAATTCTTGACTTTATAATCTTTCACATTTAAATTTCTCAACCACTCACTGTGTTTATCTACAACTTCGATTTTTCCAAATAAGTTTCGCCTTTTTATTTTAACACTTCTAAGCTTTGGCACTATACGAAAACTTTAATTGAGGTTTTTATTCTCTTTGGAGTCACAACCACTGACGCTGAGATTGTAATTTTTTTAGTCACATTCACGAAAAGGCGTTGTTCGCCAAAATGTGTTGTAAAGAAACTCGAGTTTGTTGAAGGCGTGGTTGTAGAGACGCCCCCCCCCCCCCCCCTCCCCGACAGCACTTCGCGAATATTTATCTTTTTGTAGTTCCGAAGCTAACTGGTTGCTCAAATTAGACTGGCACTCACATCCGTTTCGAAGGACCATGATTTTTATAGCCTTGAGGCTTTGATTGTACAGAAGAGAATTGGATTTGTCAACACGAGCACGTTTTTTGGTTGACCAGTCTATTTCGCCATATTGAAAAATCTAACTACAAATTGAAGTCGGTAATGTAGATACATACGATTCAGAGACTCTATGATCGATACATCAAACTAATTTAAACTGTGAAACGTACATTAAATTTTTGCACAAACGACACAAACCACGAAAAAAATTAATAGACAAAAGTTGTTCAACCAACAAAGATCTACAAATTTGTTATAAATTTTTTTTTATAAAAATACATTTAAAATAAAAAAATTAACTTCTTGGAAGAAAGATACACGCTACAATAACATTTTATCTAACACAATTTTTCGCCTAAATTACATTTATAAATTTTTTTAGAACCACTTAACGCTAGGATGCATAATTTTGGGTAAAATCTTAAAAAATAACATTGAACATAAACAAATTAAATTTATGGAAAAACGACACAAGTTGCAATAAAATGCATAATAAGAGAACTGCCCTTTTATAGGATGCGCACTTTTTTCAATTATAAAAACAAGACAAGGAAAATACGTATGTTTTTAATATCAATGCATATTAGGAATTGTAATAATATACATTTATTGAAATGATATAAAATTTTCACGTTAGCTGAGGATAAAATTAAATGCATAATCAGGAACGAATATTAGAGTAATCATGATAAATACAATTTGCACTTTATTTTTCAATATCTAAATAAGCAGTCACAGACCGACGTACATAAATAAATGTAATATACATTTGATATAATAATGTTGAATGCGTACTTGATGAGAATGTATTCGTTAAAGCTGAAGGATCTTTAACAAAAAAGAAATCACAATCACCCGAATTACAGTTGCCGATACTTTGATCTTTAAGTGTAAAAGGACTGTCCACAAATGTGGGGGAAATACAAAGACCGAGCGAACCAACAGTCGCGCACCCTAGACATGCTCAAATTTGTTTGTCAAAAATTTATGTATATTTTTGGGTAGAAATGAAATTTATTTTGTTAAACATTTATCTGTTTGATTGAAAATTGAACTATTTTGTTCAAAATGTATTTTTTTTTTTTTTTTTGAAAAATAAATTTTTTACTGAAAACTTAAATATTTCCTGTTTAGTTGAAAATGTATCTTCTTCAGTTAAAAATTCGACTTTTGATTGAAAATTCCTGCATTTTATTGAAAATTAATCTTTTCCTGGTAGAATGTTAGTCCTATTGCTTGAAAATTAATATTTTTGATTTAAATTTTATTTTTTTAACACGTCCGCAAAGGTGGCCGTGTGCAAGGTGCCAGTGTGGGTTTTTAAGGTTTTGGTTCGGAAAAAGTGAGAAGAAAGGTGAAAGGAAGTTTTGAGAAGGTGTAGAACGATGACTGGGCTCAGTGGAAGTGAGTGTGTAAAGGGAGAAGGACTAGTGGAATAAAAAAGTGAACGAGAAAAAAGTGGCACGCCGAGAGTGTGAGGTTATGGTCGGACCGGAAGGACGCTGAAAAGAGGAAAGTAGTGCTAGTGCTAGTGACACCTGGTGGAGAGTGGAGTAAGTGAAGAAAGGAGTTTGACTCGAGCAGTGGCGACGAGGGAGACGAAATTGTTCGAAAGATCAGCTGGGCTGTGCGAGATTTGAACGGAGAGAAGGAGTGTGACAGAAGAAGTGATAGCACATGAATAAAGCGAGATGGGTAGCAAGCGGGATAGTGGTAGCAGGAACGGTGACAATGGCGAAGAAGAAGGACGGTGATCAGGAAACGAAGAAGAAGAATACGGTTGTGCCCTGGGGGGGGGGGGGGGCTAAAGAATATGTGCCGGAGTGAAAAGCAGAGTAAAGGTGTCAAGGTGTATGTGGGGTGAAAAAGGGGGTGCTGGGGCGCCAGGAGTGAGACGGAAATGCAATGGGAATGTAAAGAATGAAAGTTTTTCTCGGTATTTGTTTTTTGATAAACAGGACAAAAATAAGAAAAAATAAAAATAAGAAAAATAAGACAAAAGTAAAAGGTTGCTGGGGCACTATGTTAGAGAGTTAAAGAGAAGGAGAAGGACATATGTAGAGACGATAAGAAGTACAAGGAGAAGGGTTCAGAGAGAGGGAGAACAGAGATAGGACTTCCGTTTCAGCTTGCCATTTAATGTAAGTAGGGTTAAGATAGGATAATAACTTTGTATGTAACGAGGGGAGGTATTTTTGTAAAGATGTGATTTTAAGGTTCTCAAACCCGTAAAAGGGAGAGAGTATAATAAACTACTGAACTATTCCAGTTTTTGTGGAAAATTTATCTTTTTTCATAGAAATTTAATCTTATTGATTTTTTTTGTTAAATTTCATCTTCAAGTGGATATTCCTTCGATTTCTTGGATTCCATTAATAGCTTTAGCAATTAATAAAATTGCTTCTACGGTTGGATTGTACGAAATGTCTGTTATACTCTCTTCAGAACTTTGTCCAGTCGAGGTCAAAAATTCGGCAGTTACCTTATTATATGTTGCACATCATTCACTATTGTTTCTTTTCAAATTGGGATTTTAGAGATCATTTTACACTTTTGTCATTTACGGAGTTTCTTGGATCTTTTCTGGGTTTAATTTTGTATTACCTTTAATTACCTTCTCTATTATGTCTGAAACTAAGGAAAAAACCTTGGAGGAAGTTAAAAAATTAATAGGACGGTGATCTAAATATTTAACCCGTTGAGGTCACCTGGGGTCCAAATTACCCCTAGCCGATTTCGCGGCTACGTGTCTTCTTGTTCGAACTTTTTTATCATGCTTAATTCTAATTTAACAAAAGAAAATTATTGGTTTATAAAGAAAAGACTTTAAGGTATGTTCACCAAAATTTTATACTGCGAAATATCAGTCATTGTACCCCATGTGAGCTTTCTTTTATTATTCAGAGGGGTAACTTCAACGGGTTGAAGTGATTTCTTGAAATTTGGAATGACTTTATTGGTACTTTATTTATTTTAATAACTTTGTATTATAAAGTTGAAGCGTGCGTGAAGTGACCAATTCCAATGCCGTGGTTAGAAACAGTTATAAAGAGACATTTTCTAGCTGCTGTTCTTACGTTAGTAGTGAATAGTGATTGGACAAACTCGAAGTGATAAGTTACCATACATCCCTTATGAAAAAGGAGTATTGGTAAGTATTGGATCTAATCCTTTTTGCGCGAATAAGTATTGGAAATCCAATACTTTTTCGCGAAAAAAGTACTGGATCCAATACTTACCAACACTTCTATTTAATGAGGGATGACTGATAACCTGCCATAGATTACCGATCAATTTCCATAAATTACCAAAAATTTGCGAATGGACCCCGCACCAAATACATGGTAAAAAAGTTCCCGGTGGAATTTTCTCAGTTTGTGATATTTTTTAGTTTATGCTCTCCTGAACAAAAAATCCTTATGGCAAAAACTCAAATTATGGACAGTTTTTGCGCTACGGTGATTTAAAAGTCAGATTTGGGTACATATTTTTACCTGTGGAGTGGAATATATCACAGACTTTTTTCCACCCTTTGCATTGCTTTCGTGTAAGTTTATGCAGAAAAAGACTTGCACGGACGAACAATGCGATGTAATGGCGCTGGAAGTGATAAGCGCTAAGCGTTCGGGTGATGTGCTAAGCGTTTAGGCAACGCACAAAGCGTTCATATAATTGCGTGTTATTGAGCTTCAAAAGCGAAATTCGATTTCTATTAGAAACAGGTGTTTGGTTGTCTGAATCGGTGACACAAATAGCTAATTCACAAACACATGACAAGCGCTACTTGCCATTAAAAGGTTGCATCCCAAGTTTGTCGCAAAGCGCTTAAGTTGAGTGGCCAGACAAAGGAATCGATACCCAGCGTTGCAGTTTGGAACTGATCAACCAGTTTATGTCAAGCACTCTAAACTACCTTTTACAGAATTCTCCTTTCGTACCAACGCTTCCATCCTACATGCAACGCTAAGCGTTTAAGAAAAGCACTCAGACAACATAATAAACTCCCATCGTTGCTGCTCAGCTTTGATTCGCCAGTTTAAGTCAAGCAGTTTAAAACACTTTATAAGGAATGCTTATCTCGTTCCAACGCTCCGACTTTAACTCCAACGCTAAGCGTAAAAGGTAAGTATGTACGTGGATCAGAAAACCAACCGCCAGCGGTGCTGTTTTCGTAATCACCCAAGTGCGAAGTTAGATACGGCCCAGCACTGGCCCAGTATTGGCAAAAAATATTGCCGAAGATCGGCTGCCAATATCGTGCCATTGCT
>CAKNWW010280933.1:369-13446 GCA_932074435.1 Andricus kollari
TCTAGAAACGGCCCTGGGATTACGGAGCAGTAATCTACAGGAAAGTAATCTACCTCCAGTTCCAGAAGAAGGCGAAACGATTGGAGATAAAGAGTACACCTTCATGTCTGAAATATAAATAAAGAAAGCGATGACAGGGTCAGACGCTCAGGAATGGCGTAAAGCTATTGCAGCGGAGATGAAGTCCATTATCAAAAACGGGACATGGATTTTGATAGATCGTCCGAACCAAGGGAAGGTCATCGGCAGTCGTATGATTCTCCGGAACAAGCTAAACGCGGATGATACAATCGAGAGGAGGAAGGCTCGCCTGATAGCTCAAGGGTTCAGTCAAAAGCAGGTATACATTTTAATGAAACCTTTGCTCCAGTTATTCGATGTAGCACAATTCGTTTGATGGCATCAGGCTCCTAAATTTTTTGAAGAGTTCCTGCAAAACGTCATAGATCAAGAGAGAAGCACCGAAATTGGAAACAAGGCGAAGAAGATGCTCCAGGATTTTAAAAAGGGTAATAAAGTGTGCCTCCTCAAGAAGTCCATCTATGTACTTAGACAAGCATGCAGAAGTTGGTACACTAAGCTGGACAAAGTTCTTAGACGAATTGGTGTCACACCATCAAAGTCGGATCCCTGCCTTTTTCAATCTGGAGCAGAGGAAGACATAATCATGATCGCTGTATATGTAGATGACATCCTCGTCGCATCCCGAGATGAAAAGTCAAGTTTGGGAGTGGAGTTTAAACAATCTGACGGCAAAGTTTCATTGGGTCAGCAAGGGTACATATAGGAACTTCTGCAGATGTTCGACATGAGCGGCTGTAAACCTGTGGCCACTCCAGTCGACCCAGGGACAAAACTCAAGAAAAATGAAAAACTCAGCGAAGATGAACTGAAGCCTATTCAGTTAGCAGATTTGGACAGTTTAACAACTGCTACGGAACAGAACACTGGAAGGCGGTGAAACGCGTGTTGCGCTACCTGAAGGGAACCGTCGACATAGGTACTCGTCTATAAAAAGAAACGAGGACCGATTCAGGGATTTGTAGACGCAGACTGGGGAGGCTGCATCGAGGATCGGAAATCTCAATCAAGATACATGTTTCTACTCGGTGGAGGACCTATTTCATGGGACTCAAGAAAGCAGAGGACAGTAGCATTGTCTACGACAGAGGCCGAGTACATGGCCATGGTTGAATCTGTTAAGGAGGCCATATATCTTCAGCGACTAGTTCAGGAACTCAGTTTCGGCAACTACGGTGATCTCACTATCCTTTGTGACAATAGGAGTTGTCTCCTTTTGGCCGAAAATCCAATGTCTCATGCGAGATCGAAATACATAGATATTCGACACCACTTTATTAGGGATGTGTTAAGTAAGAACCTTTTTTCAGTGAAACACCTTTCAAGTGAAGATCAAGTGGCGGATTTTCTCACAAAAGGACTCCTTCGAATTAAACATGAATTTTTTGATTTTATATTAACATTATTAGTTTAAGGTACCACCTGACTCTAGGGGAAGTGTTAGAATTGATATTTCTTATAATTTGAATAGTTCGAGTCAAGGTCCGATTTCCTATTCGCTTGCGCAAAGTAGCAGCAGCTTGCCAACACCCTTTGTTCTAGTAGTACAAGCTCAGCCACCGCCGTGTCGGTATCACGCTCTTTTTATGTACAAATTCATCATTTGGATTATAATAAAGTTAATCACGGTATAAGTGATTGTTTGTCTGACTACTACCTCCCCACTTATTCTAACACTTAGTAACAAAATGGGCCTGTGAATAGTTTCCGAGATACAGGGCCCGATGTGAAGGAAGTGCTCCTGCTCGTGCTCAGACGCAATCCTTTAGTATTCCATAGACTAGTTTGCAAGTCTACCATTCTTTCAACGCGTTCTCGTTCGTTCAGAATGACCTAAAATCTTATTTTTACTGAAAAGCAGTAGGAAATCCACTGGCAAGACATTTTGCTTGATTTTAAGACATCACTACAGCCGTCCTAAATGGTCCATTTTTAAGGGTTTGGGTGCTCGATTTTCTACTGTCTGTCTGCTTGAGGACCAGCTATTTCCATTAAAAAACTCTCGCAAATCCACTTGCCAGACGTTCCCGGATGCGAGATGGCGCTACAGTCGTCCAAAATCATCAATTTTTTGGATTGTAGGTGTATGATTTTCTACCTTCTGAATGTTTGGGGACCAGTTATTTTTACTGAAAAACACTTAGACAGTGTTTCCATTATTATAAGAAGTACTATAGGAAAATATTTTAAGGAAAATCAAACTAGAAATAAAAAATATTGAAGTAATGAAAGAAGTAATGTAATAATAGAAAATCTGTAAATAAATGTTGTCTTTTGGACCAATTACATAGAAGTACATAACAATTTTAATATTTTTGAGAAAGAGCTGAGTGGTCCAACATCATTAATTTATTTTTTATACTTTTTGTATTTCATAACTTCTTCTAACAATGTAATATTATTGTTTTCTATCGCGAAAAAGCTATTTGTGATACAAGAGCGAAAAATAGGCGATTGCCGACGAGTGTGGAATTTACAGCATGAGCCGGATAATCGAAAAAAGAGTGACACGCTATTTTTTTAACAACTGTCCGAGAAAATCATTTTGCAATTTTTGACACTTTTTCATCAAATTTTCGATTCAGCATGGTGGTTTTCAGCCAATTTTGCGTATCATTGTTTAAAACGAATTATTAAGAATAGTTTTATTTTGTCTGTGTACAAAGTTACTAATCTCTAAGGTAGCATGAGCGTCTATCGATTCGATTCGTAAAATAAATGTGTTTCAAAGTGCGCATGCGCTAATATTATTATCGCACAGTCTTCTAAATTGAAGCACTTTGCATATCATTTACAGGCATGGAGTCGGCACTTTCGAGGTGAGTGTTGCAAAAAATCGTAGGAATATTGATTACGGAAAATTATAGGCAGGCCTAAATTGAGAACTGCAGAATTTTAAAACGACATCTATAATTTGCATGCGGCAAAAATATGAACTATTACGAGTGTGTTGAATTTTTAAGATGCATTCTAATTTGTCCATAATAGTGATTTTACGATTAATTTGGAAACCTGAAAATAATTAGTGAGTAATAGAAATAGATATTTATCGAAAACATAATCTTAAATAAACTTGTTTTGACCCAAACATAAACTCAATGTAAATTTTTATTAATTTATACATGGAATATTTACCATATAAAAATATAATCTAAAATTTTGATTAGAATTCTCATTTCAGTTCTGATCGTCTATTATTCATATTCTTTGCATATTCGGGATCAAATTTTTCGCTATATACAATGATTAAAATTAATTTTGCAAGATTTTTATATTTGTTATTTATTAAAATATTTATAAATTTAATTTTCGTTCAATAATCTTCAAAAACTTCAAATAATACTTTTGTAGTGCCTTTTTTTACGGAAAAACTACAATTTTTTATCTTTATCATGTTTTTGGAAAACAAATTTATTTTCTATACATGTTTAAAAAGATCAGGTGTGTTTTCCTGAGTTATAGGCGAAAAATTTCATATTAATGCTTTGAAAAATTAATAATCAGGTATGAGCTTTCATGACAGAAATTATGAACCGAAACTAAAATTAACAATTCCCGGTCTCCACTAATAGGCTTATGATGTGTTGAAACTTACATGATATGGCTGCAGTAAAAATCCCTTGTTGATAACAGCAAGGCCTATTCGGCCATTGCAATAAGTATATATTCATGTAGAATCATTATCCAGTTGAAGGTTAGCTTCAAGATTTTTAGTAGATGGAGTGACGGTAGAGTAAGCTTGCAGTTTAAGCCCAAAGTTCAAATTGTCAAGATTGGCCGTGTATCTTAAGCACAACTTCATGGTGTTCGCAGGCCATTTAAAGTGTGTGACTTAAAGCATAGAGAGTAAGTTGTGCATGTTAGAATTGTGAAAGCAGGAAGAAAGAAAAAAGTTAATTTATAAGAGATAGATTGGACTATCCTAGACAAACAAGCCACAGCTTTTAAGAAACTGTACGATTAACTGAGATGGATAGCTATTTGTGTTACACAAAAAGGTCTACACGCAGAAAAGAGGAAAACTGTTTGATTTAAGAGTGATGTCTCAAGTATTTTCCGTTGATCTAGAAATCTAGGGCAAGCCCAGACGACATGGTTAATGTCTTCCGATTCATTTCCACATGGACATGAGACGGAATCTGTGTAGTAGACTCTAGGTGGGCTATCTGCTGGGGCATAGTTATTAGTTCTTAAACATGATATGTTCAGTATGACACGTCTGCTTAAATTGCTGTTGAAAAATTATGGTTAAGGGGATTCAGTCAAGTTAAATTAAAAATATTTCATGCCTACGTTTCTAGATTTACCCTCATTCATTATGAATATATGAGAGGTTTTTTTAATCAATTTGAGACTAATTCATAGAAGTCTGTATGAGGGATTTTTTCATCTAAAGAAGAGCCATCCGCGTAACCTAGTTTGGCTAGTTTGTCTGGAATCTTATTTCCAAAGATTTCCTTATGGCTAGGAGTCCAGTAGAAGTAAACTAAAAAGTTTTTAGATTTATCTAGGTGGAGAAGGTTTCTACTTTTATAGATTTAGAATGAACTAGATTTCAGGTGGTGATGCAAGCGATGCCAATTTCTCTGTGTTAAGTTTCAGTTTTCCTTGAGCCGTCTGCAAAGTAAATTAAATCATCTTTATGGTTGTTGTCTATAATGTTCCTAAATTCTAAATATGGATGTGGACTCTTTTGTAATTTTTCACTCATCTGAAGATCAATATTGGGATCATCAAATTGGGTGGAATAATCTAGAAGGTAATTTATATAGGCGTACGTACGTTGTTATAAGTGGTAGACCAGCTGGAACAGAGTTTTCAGTCCAAAGGCTTCTAGGATAAATTTTCTTTCAAGGAATTTCATGCAAAAAAAATAAAGGTGGTTCTTTCAATTCTGCAATCATTACTGTTATTTTAGTGGAAATAAGGAAAACCAGGATCAGTCTTAGAATCCTATTTTGTATTTTGCGAATCTGGCAACCATTTTTGTACGGTAAATAGATAAGGCTTGACAACCACACTCTAAAATACTTATAAGCAGCGAGTGGTATATCATTCGTAAGGTTCTAGGGCCTGAGCCCCACCAAGTTCCTCTCAAGAATTTGATAATGTTGATAACTGTTTCTAATCTTAGAATAAGAGCTTGGAAGTGTGGGTTCCCAAGCCAGGTGTTAGTCGAAGATAATGCTTAAGAATTTAGTTTCAAGTATGGGGAGGATAATTTAGTTGTCTAGTGTTACTTATACGTGAAATAAGAGGGAGTCATTTTTAGTGAAGATAACCAGTTCAGATTTGTCAATAGAGATGCTTAAGTTTCGGTATTTTAGGAAATATAGGAGAATATCTAAGCTTCCATGTAAGATGAAGACTCTGACTCTAAGGAATACATCTCTTTCTATGGTCAGATTTTTAAAGAATTTGTAATACTTCCAGGGAACACTCAAATTAGCTATGTCATTGATTTAAATTGCCCGGGATGGCTATCATATGCTGCTTCAAATTCCAGAAATAAGGCTGCGCTATGAATTATTAACAAATGCTGTGTGTACTTAAGTAGAACAAATAGAAAGGGAGTCAGGACAGAAGCATGGGAAACCTGCTCAAAAATCGAAATGTCGCTTATATTGTATAAAGTGTTTTTTGATTAATTGATTTCAAATATGATGTCCAAAACTTAAAATTTAAGATGACGGCCTCTTGCATGAAAATTGTATCTGTAGTAGTTTTTAGGGCCACTGATTTCAAATATAATATCCAAAACTTGAAATTAAGGATGGCGAATCCAATATGGCGGCCTCCGTTACTAAAATTTGGTCAAATTTCCATACAATTGTATCTGTAAAGATTTTTTGGGTCACTGATTTCAAATATGATGCTTAAAACAGGGCATTGAAGATGTCGGATCCAATATGGAAAACTTGGACACGAAATAATGTAAAAAAATTTTAATTCAGGATGGCTTTAGGGTTTTTTACGTCTCTAATCTTATGTATTATATTTAACATAATAAAAATGTAATTTATCTTTCCTAAAACATGTCTTAGCATAATTAAATTTGGCATTCTTATTATATTAACGCCTGCCATTGACCTAAAAAGTTTAGTTTTCAGAGTCTACCGTGTGCAGGCTGTAAAACGATATCAGACTTTTACCTGTTTGGTAATTCAATCAAGATAAAAAGTGATTTTTCAGGATAAATGCGTTTTTTTTTTCTTAAAAGTGCAAGAGTAAGCGCACTCAAATATAGTTTGAGTTAAGGTCTTGATTTTGGAAATCAGTGGAGTAGTGGAGTGGGAGAGGAAACGGAGAACGGGAGAACTCCTTCATCCACTCTTCCTCCAAATCATCCTCCCCTAGAATCTTTACGACAATCTCTTGCCAGCTTCCTTTCTCTTCCATTCCTGTCCTACATCCTTCCCATACATGCTTCCATGTTTCTTCTGTCCCTTCACAGATTCTGCACTTCCTGTTCTCTTTCTTGTCCCAATAGTAATAGAGATGAGTGAAGGATTGGGATTGTGTTTGCGTCTGAGATTTCTGCTGTGAAGACTGAGGCGGAAGCTTGTTTGAGGTTCTAGTATGGGAGGCATTTTTGTTAGCGGCTCTGCTTTATTGTTGGTAGAACTCCGAAAGAGGTGAAGTTAACATCAGCTTCTAAAGATGGAAAATTTGTGAAGTTGAAATGAGGTGAGGGGGCATCTGGAGATGTATTTATGTGAGCGGTCATAGTGGATTTTATGCTCTGGGATCCTTGGGGGGAGCTTTTTATCTTTTGTAAAGAAAGGCTTTTTTATACTGATATCATATTGTGCAGAAATTCTACGAATTTCCTTCTCGTCAACGTACAAAGAGCGTTTGACAACAGCCCAATGTTGGGGTTTACAATTAATGCAAAGGGTAGATGAAGATAATTTTGGCAATAATGCACGCAGGTCCTTCAAAATCTGTGAAAATATGTATTTTTGTGAGGTGAAAGCTTGTGAAAAATTGCAGCTTAAATTAGTAAATACTTTGGCAGGAAATATATTTGTTGTTCACAGATTCTCTGTTTTTTCAGGTGCTGTATTTTTGAGAAAATAAATATTTAAAAGCAATGAAAGTGCATAATTTTAATCCCCAACATCAGGAAAAAAAATATCTGAGCATTGATTTGGGTACACCAAATCAATACTCATATATTTTTTCCTGATTAAAGTTGGACAAAAAAGGCTGCAAGCAGGAAAAGGCGTTTTTTCCTTATAACAAAATAGAATAACATCCTTGATTTTAGTCTTACAAAATTGCGGTTACAGTCCATGATCAGTTATGAGTTCTGAAGGAAGAAAAAAAAGGAAAATAGCTTCACGATGATTAGGAGAAGAGATATTTTTTTTGTTTAAAAATTATTGCAGGTGCAATTTTTAAGGTAGTGAACTCACATTTTAAGAAAATGTAGGTGAAGACTTTAACTTATTTCAGAACAACGGTCTGAATTTTCATTTTTGAATTGAGTGTTTGCCATCGCGGTGAATTTGCGGACAACATGCAATTCATTGCGTGACGGCGGAGTGGGAGGAGCAGCTTCTACGTGCGAGGCATTCGCGCTCAAAGTGAATTACCGTCTTCAAAATGCGTCAGCTGCAAAAATCTCGTGGACGAAGCAACATATTGAGATGATTTTTTTTTAATTTGGGCTAACTTTTTGCGCTGATGAACAATCCTGCATCAAAAGTGCGCAAATGGTACACGTAATGCTTCAAATGTTCATCACTAGTTACACAATTTCTGAATTAATGGTGCCATTAAATGTGAATGGTATTTTATCGATTTGAAGTCTATTCCATTGTGTTTAAAAAAATGTGTATGGAATACAAAATTTATTATCAGACAAATGAATGTCGTAACGTTTTTGATTTTTTTCTAAGCAAACAAATTAACCGATCTCGAAGATCGACTAATGAAATTGTACATATTTTTGATATCTTTAATTTATAATGCAACTTTTTTTCTCGAAGACTCATATCTTGGTCGTTATCCTTAAAAAGCATGGTTTCGCGAAATTGGAACAGCGCACAGTTTCTTGCGTTTGCCAATTTGCTATTAAAAATATATAGGCCTTCATCCCAGGCATCAGCACTACACAAATAGCGATATCGCTTCCACTCTAGAATTGTGGCACCACGAAATGCTTTACTGACTGACCTAAAGGCGCGCGGATGCAGCGCGCGCCTTTGTCACTTTCTGCGTACATTAGTTTTAAAAATGTTATCTTAAATAATCTTAAGGGTAGTTTTCAAGAAGTTAACCACCTTAAGTACCAGTGTTTTGCTACTTTTTTCAATTCTATAAGACTTTGTTTAAAAAATATAAACAAAAAAGCAGGCATTATGTCTTATATTTAGTTGAAAACGATAATATTCAAGAATAGGGTTCAATATTTTGGATTTAAGGATTTCAAAAATCACTTCAAAGTCTATCCCACAAGTTTTCCGTCCCTACATCCGAAGTTGTTATTTTACGTGAAAACTCTAAAAGGTTTCATTTTATGCGTACGCAGATTCTTATATAAATTCGATTCAATTTTTCACCTAGTTTATATTGAAATACAACGGTTCTTCTGTTTCAGCCTAAAGAATAATGTATTTTATGGATAAAAAAAAATGGCAAGTACGAGAACCTAACATAACGTATTAAAAATGTAAAAAATTGAAAAAAGAAAATATTGTACCTACACGGAGAAAATTTGTTCATTAAAATTTACCCAATTAGTTCGGTAAATGGAGGACATTACTGCATTTAGATAAAGTTTACAATTATTGTAGGATTTAATACAAAACAGAACTATAAATAATAAAAAAGAGTTATGTAAAATCTCAAGTCCAAAAGTGAATTTCTGATACGTAATAATAATATAAGAGTTCTATTATTTTCATACCAGTATATTATAAAATAACGCAAAGTATTGTAAATTCTTATTAAATGAATTATGTAAAGTTTACTTTTGTGTGATATTAACGATTCACTTAAAAGAAAGTATCGATTGCAAAATTTTTAAAAAGATTTTCAATTTTATTAGAATAGGAACTACACAACTGTAAGGTAAAACGAGAATCGATAGAGATGTCAACATTCTCAGGGCTGAAGGTTAAGACCAAGTCCCCCGTAGAAACTTAACAATTTTTAAGTTTCGGTTGATATTGTAGGATTTCAGAAAATATTCAAATATATAGACTATCCTTTCCTCTCAGTAGATAATATTATTACATTTCAGTTAAAGTAATTAATTTTCAATCAAGAAAAAGGGAATGTTCAACGAATTAGTTAAATTTGTATCCAAACTGATGAATTTTTAATAGAAAAAAATTAATTCTCAACAAAAAGTGTTATTATTATATTACAAAAAGTTGATGTTTTCAGCAAAAACTATTTCACTTTTGAATAAAAAATTGTGCAATTGCGCCAAAAAGTACAAATTTTCAACAAAAGAGTAGAATTTTCAACCAAGAAGGATTCTTCAATCAGTAAAAAAATTCTCATCCAAAATGTTGATTTTTCAGGTCATGAAGCCTAATGTTCGAAAACAAACTTGAATTTACAATAAAGAATTATGAATTTTCTACCTAAATAATTGAATTTTTCATAAAAGAGAACATGTTTTTAACAAAAGAAGTGCATTTTCAACTTTAAAAGATCAATTTTCTAGCCAAAAATAAAGTATCTACATTTTTCGTTGAAAAAATTATTTTTTACAAAACAAAAAACAACATATTTTCGACAAAATTTGTTCAATTCTTAACAAGACAAATCAGGTTTCAACGAAAATAATGTATCTTCAAACAAAACCAAACAAAAAACAAAACATTTCACCAATTAGGTGAATTTCCATCAAAAAAGATTAATTTTCTATAAAAAGAGACAAATTTTCAAATAAAACCATAAATTTTAAACAAAGAATACAATAGTTTAATTTTCAGTTAGAGAAGTAAAATTTTTAAACAAATAAAATAAATTTTCAACAAAACGAATTAATTTTCAACCGAAAATTTGCTCCTATATACAGATTTGCTCCTATATACAGAAAATCTTATATCTAGAACCTTATTTCTATTTTTGACGATAGCGCAATTTGGGACGTGTGAGCGAACAAGTGAGCGAGTGATCGAAAGCGAGAGAGAGAGAGAGAGCGCGATAATGCAAACGCATCTTAATCTACTTATGTTATTACATAACCATTAGTTGCAAATATTTACGCTTCTGGTTTAACTTTAAGCGACTTCCGTTTCCTTTTTCTTTTACTTCTCTTGTACCGCCAATTTGACACTTTTTTGCATCCATTCTTTCAATCTTTCTTATTCGCTCCCCTAGCACTCTCCAACTCCTTCATCCACTCTTCCCCCAAATCATCCTCCCCTAGAATCTTTACGACAATCTCTTGCCAGCTTCCTTTATCTTCCATTCCTCTCCTACATCCTTCCCATACATGCTGCCATGTTTCTTCTGTCCATTCACTGATTCTGCACTTCCTGTTCTCTTTCTTGTCCCAATACATACCGGCCCTTACCTCGTTTCCCAATCTATATCTAGCTATTCTGGTCCATCTTTTCTCTTCCCATCCCTTTTCTAAATAATTTCTAAAAAATTTCTTTCTTATCGTCTTATACTATTTATTATATTTTGATTCCTCAATCATCCCCCATCTTTCTATTAATCGTCTTTTCCTCTCCCTTTTTTCCAACTCTTCATACTTCCTCCAGTCCCATCTTCTATATTTCTAACCTTGAAGAACTCCCTCCTTTCTTCTTCCCATCTCGTTAATTCCATCGCCCTCCCTCTCCTTCCTTCTAACTCCATTAAACACTTTCTCGCCAACTCCCCTCCCTTTTCCTCCCTGAGCTTCGTCCCAAATCTCCATGCCCTCTTTCCCGCCCTAGTACTTAATTTATCCCTTTGCGCTTCTTCTCTCACCATATATCCTGGCGTCCTCCAGTCTACCCCCCAGCGTCCACCTTTTATACCTTTCTTGTAAACTCTAAATCACTTTCCTTTCTTTCCATCCCCATATCTCTGCTCCACAACCTAATACCGGCCCTACCAGCGTATCAAATAACCACATTCTCCTTCTCCAATTTTTTTTAACCTTCTTTTTCCTATTTCCCATATCTGTTACATTACCCCTGCTGCTTGTTTTATCGTTTCTCTTATATGAGCTCTATGATCTCGCAAGAAAGTTCAAAAGGTAGTTATTGAAAGAAATGAGACAACCGAGTCAAAATTATTATTTAACAGATTTCTGTTAATATAAGAGTATAGTTTTCAACGTAAGAAAACAGAGACATCCGCTCTATTTCAAATCACGAGGAAAACTGGAAAAGCTTTCTCAGAGGACCTCCAGTTTAACGACCTATGAAATCCGATAGAAAGATGCTTTAATTTTTAAAGGGCTGTGGCACTAAAACTGACTGAAAATGGGATGGCCGATCGCCCCGGTCCACTTGAGGGAGCGACGACAGTATTGACCACGTGTTCTTAAAATTTTTTTCGCTTTACAACAGGGTAGTATATTTTTGAAAGTTTTTCAATATCGGTTCTTAAATTGACCGCATTCACATTACCAGCAATGTGACACATTTCCATCACCAGACGTTTACGATAGTGACATTCATTCGCAAGAATTTTCGCATTTTCAAAATCAAAAAAGTGATCCTTCTCAATGCTCTGCTTAGTAAGCATTGTCTGTTTATCTGGGACCTTATTTATATCTTGCTTGTGTTCTTTAACCCGTACTCCTAACGGACGTTTGGTTTGACCGATATACACCGCTTTACAGTTTTGGCCTTTGCACGAAATGCCACACACAATATTGCTGTTTTCCAATTTATTTAGTTTATCTTTAGTGGGCCTCAAGACCGACGTGAGATCTATTTTCTTTTTAAATGCCGTAGTTATGTCGTGATGCCCGAGAATCCTCGCAATTCGCTCAGAAAGACCTTCCACGTACGGAATGCTGATAAAAGACCTAATTTCCGCATTTTGAACTATTTCATCAACTCTGCAATTTTCATTTTTGTCCAAAATATTTAATCTGACATTAATATTCTGTCTAACGAACTTATCCGGGTAAAAGTTATCACGAAGTGTTTCTTCCACCAGTCGCAAATTGTCTATATGAAATTGCTTATCGGAAAGGAGAATGGCTCTGTCAACCATATTGAAACATTTTTTTGTATTTTTGTGGATGGTTGGAATCGAAATTTAGGCATCTACCAGACCAGGTGGGTTTGCGGAACCAATTGCAGTCCAATTCCTGAAGGTCGTTTCTGTGAAAAGTGACATCCAGGAAGTTGATCGCCCTATTTTGTTCTATTTCCAACGTGAACTTTATTTCAAAATCATTAGAATTAAAAACTTGTAGAACGTTTTCTACTTCGGTTTCCGGAAGAGCTACTAGTATGTCGTCGACATAACGGACATACAGCGGTACCTGGAAACCTAATTTCGGTAAAATAACCGTTTCCAGGTCGTCCATAACTAGATCTGCTAAAATCGGCGAAAGGGGAGAGCCCATTTGTAATCCTCTTTTCTGAAAGTAAGTTTTGCCCTTGAAATTGAATTCCGTACTATCTAGGCACAACCGGAGACCTTCCTCAAAATCTGTCCACGGAATTTTCGTTTTATAGCGAATGTGATCCCAGCTACTACGAACCGCCTCAACTGCCTTTTCTTTTGGCACATTAGTGAAAAGGGAAACAACGTCTAATGACGTGAAGACATGGTTTTCCGGAATCCTGATATTTCTCATTTTTTCCCCTACTTGTCCCTACTTTCATTTCTCGTCTCTTTTTGTTTCTCACTATTTCTTATTTTCCTATCTCCTGTTCCTTCCTCTCCTAGTTTCCCGGCACCTCATTTCTTACCAAATTTTCCCTTTCTTCGTCCCAATCCCACCGTGCACCTCCAATCTGTATTCTGCCATACTTAACCCACGTTCTTTTTCCCTTACTTCTTTCCTCTTCCGCT
>CAKNWW010280941.1:353-13789 GCA_932074435.1 Andricus kollari
TCGGTGCACCAAGAAGGTTTGTAACAGATAGAGGTACAAGTTTCACGCCCCAAAATTTTCAAGCCTTATGTGACAAATATAACATTAAACATATATTAAATTCGAGTAGACATCCCCAGGCGAATGGGTTGATAGAAAGGCTAAATCAGACGATTTTACCCTTAATGAAATGTTCAATTGATGATGACGAGGAAGAGAAATGGGACCTGAAACTTGGAAAAATTGAACGCGACTTAAATTCGACAGTTAGTGTAGCCACTGGTAAAACACCTTATGAAGCATTGTATGGTTATTTACCAAGATTTGAAGATTGCGGAACAAGGGAAGTAACTGAACATTGTGAGAGATATAGATTACCTGAAAAAGTTCAAGATGAGATTAGGGAGACTATTGAGAAAACACAGTTAGAGTATAAAGATAGATATGATGCGAGAAGACTAAAGAATCTAAAATTTCAGTGTGGAGACCCGATTGCAACTGGAAGCTCTACCAAACTTCAGAAAACATTTGGTGGTCCATTAGTAGTGGTTGGAATCTATCCCAGTGATACTTACCGAGTAAAGAAATTGAATAGAAGTCATGATAAGGGATTTGAAACCACTGCTCATGTGAGCCAGCTGAAGATTTGGAGGGGAAACCAAGGGAGCGATAGCGAGAATGAGAATGAAAACGGGGAAGAGAATGATAGAGATGAAGGAGAGAGCTATAAAGATCAGAATTTAGGTCGAGGAAAGCGCAATCGATTTAAGCCAAAATATCTTAATGATTACGATTTAGAGTAAGGAAAGTTTGTACTTCTAGTTAGCAGTTTCGTTTACTGTAGCTACCTTTAAGTGTCAACACGAAAGTTTGGAGGACCAAACTAAAGTAGGATGGCCGATTGTAAAAGAAATCTTTGTTTTAAAATAATGTAACAGTAAGATCAGTGCGCATGCGTGAAAAGGCGGAAGGAGAGGAAGAAAGAGTCGGGGCAGTGTGTTGCGTACGATTGAGAGATCGAGATCGGCAAGATTTGGAAGGCAGTGAGCTGCGGTTTTTATGTCGAAAAAGTGACGAGTTATGATTATTTCCTTTGACGTGTATTACTTTATCTTCTAAATAAAGTTCTTTTTGTTAAGTTAAAAGAGTGTCTTTAACAAGAAAACAAATATAAAATCTTTTTAGACAGAAATGGAATTCATTTAGTAACAAACTTATTCGTAGCAGAAAAAGCAAATTAAAATATATGGTAAATGTCCCAGTAATCGTGACGATTCCGAACGTATTAAACGACGATTTCGAACGTATTAAATAAATTTATAACATCCTCATCTCATTAGGCACTGGACTTAGTCCGTGGCTGATGGTGAAAAACCGGGTTCACTCAAGAAAAAGTTAAAAAAAAATATATATATATATATATATATATATAAATTAGTAATTAATTTTCAATGATCAAACTCACAAACCCCTTTTGTCTATACATTGTAAAAATTTAATTGAAATTAAGTGACCAAACCTTGCTAAACCCCACGAAATTATTTTCATCCACTTATTTGTTTGTAACAAATTCAATCAATGTTTAAACTTCTACAGTTGTACTGAAAAACATTTTTAAATTGTTCTGTCATTGATTCGAGATCGTTTTAGAATTAGAATTTAATCTTCGTTCATTAGAATATTTAAACGTAATGAAAATAATTTTGGTTTGACAATTAATTTGTCCAAAGGCAACCCCACTCCAATAATTTCAGGACTTGCAGACCACACTTATACCTTCATCTATTGAAAAAAATGGCATTTTTTGTTAAATGCATTTTTCATTATTATTTTATCCCTCAAATTTTCGATTTTTCTTATTTTGAAATGTATCTTAAAACAAGTAAATTTAGACGTCGAGAAGTTAAATCGTTTAATTAGAACCCAAGATACGTAATTTGAAAAAAAAAATTGGACCAAAAACGAATTTTTGAATAATATTTGGTGGGATTTTTTTCCACCACCAAGCAATCATATATCCTGAATTACAGCCAAATCCCATTCCGACGCGAATAGTTCCTTGATCAGATGACGTGGATTTTACCAGTTGTAAATTGCCCATAACATCAGAAATTTCAAACTGTCATAGAGCAATAAGTCGACTACTCCTATTTAAATAGCATTGATTGCTAGCAGACCCAGATTTTAGTTTATATTTTTGCACTGGCTAGTATTGCGGAATTTTCCGTAACGTTAGCCCTGAACTAGGTACTAAAAATTCAATTTAACATAATTATATTTTGAATAAAATATATTTTCCTGAGATTCGTGAAAATGACAATTAGAAGTTTGCTTTAAGTAAGAATAAATCCAGTACTATAAATGTAATTAAAAAAATTAAAACAATATTGTTATTTAATTAAATATTACAATTTTTAAAACAAATTTAAACTCGATCGAAAAAAATCTCTCACATTTCCAGCTTACACTATATAGTTACTAGTAGCACGTAATTTTCCGCCCAATTAACCAGTAAATTGTTTAAATGTATTATTCATTATTTCGTCAATTTGAAATTAAAGTTTAAATTTTTTTTTATTTTTATATTGAAGGGTGTGAATTTTATATTTTAAAGGCTATATGACAGATGCTATAGCGTTCATGAATTGAAATCGGAATCTGTACAATTTTTGTGTGTAAATTTCAAAATTGTTTGACTATTAAAGCGCTTTAAACTGGAAATTGTATAACTATTGGCATTAAAAAAAAATTAATCAGAAAATTTATTTACTCAGGCTTTTAGTTCGAAATATTATATTAATGTACATTTTAAACTGCACACTTTTGGACATATCGGGTTAAAAATAATTATTTAACTAAAAATAAATCTTGATTATTTTTTTAACAATCAAATATAATTATTTTCAAATGATACAGTTTGAAATAATTCAATGTAGAACATTTTAAGCAGATACCTTGTTCAATCCACACAGATTTAAAGACCAAATCTGTCGAAGAAATCTGCTTGTATCTGCATCGGAGAGACTCCTTCACTGATGTTACGTCCTAAATGCGGCTTTCAAAGCCCTGAAAGAAGCACCTCTGGAAGGTGACATTGTTTGTTATCACACGATAATTTCCAGATGAGATAGTAAATCTAGTTTTACAAAGAGGCATCAATCTCTCTATGCATCTCACTATGTGTGGATGCATCTTCAAGCTTTCCAACAGACAGATGATAAGTCTATGAGAGGTTGAATCGAAAGCTTTCCGATAGTCAATCCAAGCCATTGACAGAACGCGTTGATAGGCTGCATCGTCGCAAAGGTGTAGCCTGCTACACCTTTTTTCGAGCCACGCTGTTCGTACATCTCACGCCACACAGACTCAATTCGCCGAACAATCCTGTTGTTTAGGACAGCTGTAGAGATCTTATACAGTGTGTTCAAACAAGTTATTGCCCTGTAATTCTCTGGGTTGACCAATTGACTTTTGTCGGTAGGAGTGTAATGCGTCCTACCACCAGCGACTGCGGAATGGGCATCTCCGACTTTAAGTATGAGGTAAATATGCGGGCCAGAAGTTTTTGATACAGTCTGGTCCAGCACCGGAAAAGTTCTTCGTGCCTCTAAGTGCTTTTTTCACCTCTTCAGCAGTCATTGATGGACATTCCTCCTCAGATTTTATGAGGTTGTCGCAAAATTCTTTGAAGCGGATGATTGCCAGTATCTTCTTCCAACTTTAGTGTTTTTGGGATCTTGTATACACATTGCCAATCACACATTGAACACGGGACGCATTTGGTCTTGCCCATCCAATCTTCTTGTTTAGTTGATGCAAGCGTCTTTTGGTCTTTTGATCCATCGTCGGTTTGAGCCTTCGATTTGAATCAGCCAAAACTCTCGCAACACCATAAACTGAGAATTTTATGGTCCAGAGGTCTTACTCTTGCGAGATTCCTCCATGAAAAGAGGCATCCATTTCAGCCAGATCTTGGGGCTCAGGAGGAACTTGCATGTTTATATTCCTTCTTGTCCTAAAATCGTGATCATCTCTCAGAAGGTGCAATCGAACCATGCTGAAGCTCTGGGCGGTTCTGGCACGACAGAGTATGCATACGCGCCATAATGCCTCGGTGAACAGGGATAATGCTGGCATCGTAGCAGTCTAGTAAGTCATCCTCGAGTTGATTCGTCCACTCAATGTGGGCGTTTTTCCGGTTCTTCGTCGTGTTTCCATCTTTGATCACGCATCACGACCGTGAAATAGGTGATTACAGTCTGCGACGAACTCGATGCGATGATCCAGCAAAAGTTTCGTGCACCCTAAGGACACGGAGCGACCCAAGGATGACCGCCTTCTGCATTTTTTCCGCAAGTATCTTAGCATTTTGTTGACACGCAGGGATGGTTTTCAGGCTATTAACCATTGAAACCTTGGCACCTCTAAGAGCGCCGATGATGAAGACGATTAGCTTAACAGAATATTCCGCGTATAACCGTCACTACTGCCGTGAGAGTGACAGAGATGATGCTAAAGCACTCTTAGTGCCGCATTGTGCGTTTAGATGTAGGACGTTCCCACATTTCTTTGGAAGATCCCGTGCATCTTCTCGAGGAGCTGTTCGCGGAAGTTTTTCTCATATGCTTTCTTAATCCGAGCCTTCAAGAGTGAGTACTCGAGATAGATGAAATTTGATGCATTTTGCTCACCCCTGATATTGAAGTCAAGGGCTAGTGTTTCAGTAGCCTCCTACGCTGCTTTGTACAGAAACGCCCCTTTGCCCTGTTCTTCGTGTTTCCTCACCATTTCAAGAAGAGGGTCTTGTCAACTTGCGACTATATGTGCTATACCCAGAATAATCCTGTTGTGAAGACATTCAAGATTCAGGATTCCGCGACCACCTTGACGGCGTGAGATGAAAAGTCGCGGATCAGAAGATTTAAGGTGCATGCTTTTGTTCATGTGCATAACCTTTCGGTACCCGATATCGAGGGATCTGAGCTCGTCCTTCGTCCACGGAACCACTCTAAATGAATAGAGTACTACCGGGACGGCAAGCGTGTTTATCGCAGATACTTTATTCATCGCGGACAGTTCGGAAGACCATATCCGTCGGATGAGACGTTTGTATCTGCATCGGAGAGTATCCTTAATTGATGTCACGTCCTGAATTCGGCTGTGTGGCACGCCTAGGTATGTATAGGTCTCTGCAGTGCCAACGTGTCGTATGGCGCTTCTGTCTACGAGCTCAGTGTCTTCCGGGATGTCATTATGTTTTCCTTTTTTCAAATAGACCTTGGCGCATTTTTCTAACCCGATCTTCATTGCAATCTCTTGAATGTACTCTTTGACAATTTCTAGAGCTAGATCTAGTTTCTCTTGATTTTTAGCATCGATCTTAAGATCATCCACTGTGCGCCCTTCCACCAACCACTCCGGAATGGTCTCTTCCGACTTTAGATATGAGGTGAAAAGGCGGGCCAGATGCTGGTGGGCTGAAGGAAACTTCTTCCACCAGAAGGTCTTGAATAATTATTCATGATTCTTAATACTTTTATCACCTCCTTCGTAGTGATAGGTGGGCATTCCTCCTCCGGTTTTATGAGGGCACTGCACAGCTCCTTGAAGCTATTTATATTCTTTGAGTTTTCTTTCAGTGGATGCTAGACTTTGTACACTTGTCTCCAAAAAGCCTCGACCTCCTCTGGTTTGAGCGGGTGGATGACAGTAACTGGTAGGTCCTGGAAGAGTCGAGATGGGTCAGACAAAAGCTGTTGATTTTCTCTAATCTTATCTCTCTCTCCGCTCTAGACTTTTCCTAGCGTTAGATAGTACTCGTATTCTGTCAACAATATGCTGCCTGATGGTCAGTGGCTTTGACTTATTGAGTGTGTGATGACAGATCCGCAGTTCACGCGCGAACTGTCGAACCTTGGCAGTGAAAGTCCTGCCAGATGTTATGTAGTCAATCACACATTGAATGCTGGACGCGTACTGTCTTGCCCTGCCTATCTTTGTGCTATGTTGATGCATTCGTCTTTTGGTCTTATGATCAACCGTTGGTTTTTTTTTACGGTTTGCATCTGCCAAAGCTCTCGCTGCATTATACACACTACAATTGATAGTGCAGAGGTCGGGTTCTTCGCCAAAATCTCCATGAAGCTCGTCATCCAGTTCAGTCAGATCTTTAGGCTTAAAAGAAACCTGAATGTTGATGTTTCTTCGGGTCCTGAAGCATAGCTCTTCCTCTATTGTATGCCTGCTTGCGATTGGTCTCAGTGTCGCCTCTCTTTCTCTGTTGCCGGCTTGCTCTGGCTGCGGTTGAGTAGGCGCTTTACTTATATAACCCCTTTTTCATAGTTCCTCCCCACGGTTTCGCAGACGTTTATGCGAAAATGCGAAAGCTCTGTGTGCTTCTAGAACCACAGAGTATGCAGTCGGGCCATGTAATTTTTTTCGTTCAAGGGCCATACTGGTATCGTAGCACTCATACGGTCGTCCCATACCATACTGGTCGTCCGTGAGTTGATCCATACACTATAGATGCAACTTTAAAAAAATGGTTGAATTACCATACATTCAAAACTTACACGAATGTTTTTTTCAGAATTTTTAAAAAAGGTAGTCTTCATTTAGCTTTTGCAATCAACACTAATTTAAGAAAAACCTTACTCAGACTTAATAAAGATCAAATGAAAAAAGGAAACAAATGTAACTGCGTTTATAAATATATATGTAAGAACACGAAAAATATATTGAAAACAACGAAACAAACACAGCTATAGGTAAAGATCCTTATGACTTTGCACATAATTTCGACTTCGATTTAAATAACGTTGAAATTTTAGAATTGGAACCTAATCTTGATAAACTTTTACCATTAGAAATTATACATATACAAAGATATAACAACTCTATTAACTTCAGATCAGAAATTCAAGGCTGAATTACCATGTATAATAATTTAATTGCAGAAATATACATTCCAAAAATTTGAATTTCCCGAGCTTAGAACGTATATACGTATATATTACGTCACTTCCTTTTTTTTAAAAATGTAGAATATACATATGTTTTAGGAATTAAACCGAAGCACAGTGGGCCAGGCGACCCGTTTCCGTGGCCAAAAGTCGGAAAATACATATAAATTTACAATAACAAATTGCAAGGTCACTTATATATGGTTTTCGAGGTTGCTGATTCCGAATCTGATATCAGAATTTCAAAAGAAAAAATGGCGGATCCAATATGGCGGACGCGTATTTCAAAAAATTATTTGATCTTCTTGAAACGTGGTATCTATAGGTTTTCGAGGGTGCTGACTCCATATCTGAAGTCAGAATTTACAAAAACCAAATGGCGGATCCAATATGGCGGACGAGTTTTTCAAAAAATTATTGGACCTTCTTGAAACGTGGTATCTATAGGTTTTCGAGGGTGCTGACTTCAAATCTGAAGTCAGAATTTCAAAAAACAAAATGGCGGATCCAATATGGCGGACAAGCATTAAAAAAAATTATTCAATCTACTTGAAACGTAGTATCTATGGGTTTTCGAGGGCGCTGACTCCGAAACTGAAATCAACATTTCAAAAAACAAAATGGCGGATTCAATATGGTGGACGAATTTTTCAAAAAATTATTAGATCTACTTGAAACGTAGAATCTACGGTTTTTCGAGGGCGCTGATTACTAATCTGGAGTCAAAAGTCAAAACAGAAAAAAAACAAGTATTTAAAAAATGATCTACGTAAAATGAAACACTTTTGTCCGGAGTTAGCTTATAATAAGTCACCAGAGCCTATCACAATGGCTTTTAAATTTTGATTTCTTTTTAGGTTTATTTTTTTATGGTTTTTTTTACTTATTTTTTTTCGTTCAATTTTTAATTATAAAAACTGTGGTGTTCGGGGTGCTTTCTGTGTAGTTCCCCTAGCCTCTCACGTTAAATTTTTTCTTCATCATCCGATAATTCTGTATCGCCTACAGTATCAAATGTTTGATGGTTACCTGGAAAATCATCCTTTTCGTTCTGACTTTCTACGTCCGAATGACACAATTCGTCCACTTGCGAAATATTTAGTAAATCTCGATATAATATAATGAACAGTCGAATCAAGAGTATTATTCATTAGAAAGTCAATAATTTCTCTTTTGGTAAATCTTGACATTATATACAATATAATCGAATCCAAGAGAAAAAAAGTCTACGAAAAGAAAAAGTAAAAACTTAAAACTTTGGATAAGATTTCGAAGCAAAGTGAACACTGGAAAACAAGTGAAAAGCGCAGCGAAACATCAGACGCTCGACGCGCGCGTGCGTGCGCATATGGCGGCTCGTGCAACTCAGCCAGACAGGTCAGTTCTTGGCGCTCGGACGCTGACTCCATTACTTGCGATTATTATATTATTTTTGAAAACGGGCAAAAGTGGGTACCTCTACCTTAAAGTATACATTATAGAGAACAGATTGGTATTTGAAAAATTTTGATATGTTGCGTTATCTCGTGTTATTGGCGAATGAAAGAAAGTATTTTACCAAAGTACTAATTAGTTTCTAACATTAATGTGGCAGAAATTTTATTCCAATTTTTTTTTATTCACTCAACATTGTTTTTTAACTTCTATATGCCTAAGGATGATAAAGAAAAAAGAAACATACAAAAATTAACGGATCCATAACTATATTAAATGTTTGAACGAGGGACACATGAGGAATTTTTAAAACATTTTTAACTTTGCATGTCTGCCAACGGAGCAGGATTTTATTATTTAAGCTATTATTTATGTATAAGATACCCCAATTATCACTGATTACAATGACCTAATTCTATTGTTCAAATTCACAAGTTTGAAAATTGGACTTTTGGCCACGGAACCGGGTCTCCTGGCCCACTGTGCGAATGGCCTATGACAAAGCCACCGAACGCGTCCTCGGGTTGCGGATAGAGGGTCCCCGTACCAAGGGCTTCTGCTGAATATGGTTACAATAATTAATAAGCAGTCGCGGACAATTTTCCATGGATGGTCTCGAAGGAATAACCCCTAAGCGGAGGCGTGATAACCGTGCCGAAAGCTGAATGGCACCTGGTTGAGGTGTCTCAAACGGTGACTCTGGGATACCGGACGACCTCTCAGAGTATGCAGTCTTATCCTTGAACTTGGGGCACTACAAGGATGGACGAACCCTTTTCCCTAGCTGCTCGTGGGAACAACAATGACAACACCCAACATAGTTGTAGTAAGTGCGGTTCAAAGCAATCGAACGCGCAGGGCTCCCAACAATGGATCGGACAACAATGCCGACTATCCTAGAGTTGGGGGAGCCCATCACGACGAGGTCAATGCAATTGACCGACAAAATCTCGTTACTTTTAAGTGGACGGATAGAACGGAAAGGTTTCATGGCACGACTGTATACTCTGTGGTGCGAGAAACAGCCAGAGCTCTCTCATTTTTCGCATAAACGTCTGCGAAACCGTACCGAGGAACTCCGAAAAAGGGGTTATATAATCGGAGCGCCTACTCAACCGCAGCCAGAAGAAGCTGGCAACAGAGAAAGAGAGGCGACAATGAGACCAACCGCGAGCAGACATACAATAGAGGAAGAGGGACGCTTCAGGACCCGGAGAAACATCAACATTCAGGTTTCTCTTAATCCCACAGATCTGGCTGAACTGGGTGAAGAGCTTTGTGGAGATTTTCCGAAGATCCTCATCTCTGGACTATTAATTGTAGTGTGTATGATGCAGCGAAAGCTTTGGCAGATACAAACTGTAAAACAAAACCAACGGCTTATCTCAAAGATAGGCTGGGCCAGACTGTACGCGTCCCGCATTCAGTGTGTGATTTACTACATAACATCTGGCTGGACTTTCACTGCCAAGTTTCGACAGTTCGCGCGCGAGCTGCGGATCTGCCATCACACGCTTAAAAAGTCAAAGCTACTGACCATCAGGCAGCATATTGTTGACCGAATACGAGTACTATCTAACGCTAGGAGAAGTCTAGAGCGGAGATAGAGGTGGGTCAGAGAAAATCAACAGTTTTTGTCTGACCCATCTCGACTCTTCCAAGACCCTCCAGTCATTGTCGACCACCCGCCCACACCAGAGGAGGTCGAATCATTTTGGAGAGAAGTGTGCGAAGTCCAGCATCCACTGAAAGAACACTCGAAGAATACAAATAGCTTCAAGGAGCTGTGCAGTGCCCTCATTACACCTCTGGAGGAATGCCCACCTATCACTACCGGGGTGTTGAAAAACGTATTTAGAGGCATGGAGAACTATTCCGCTCCGGGACCAGATGGTATCAAGACCTTGTGGTGGAAGGAATTTTCTTCAACCCACCAGCATCTGGCCCGAATTTTCACCTAATATCTAAAGTCGGAAGAGCCTATTCCTGAGTGGTTGGTAGAAGGGCGCGCAGGACTGCTGACGAAGACGGGCAAATTAGCTGACCATAAATATTACAGGCCAATAAATTGTCTGAACACATTGTATAAGATCTTCACAGCTATTCTAAATGATAAGATTGTTCGGACAATTGGACCTGTGTGGCGAGAGATGTACGAACAACGTGGCTCAAAGAAAGGCGTAGCAGGATGTCGGGAGAACCTGCTCATCGATAGATGTGTCTGTAAAGACGCAGCATTCTATCAGCGTTACCTATCGATGGCCTGGATTGATTACCGGAAAGCTTTTGATTCAACCTCCCTTAGACTTACCATATTGTCTGTTGGAAAGCTTAAAGGTTCATCCACACATCGTGAGGTGCATAGAGAGATTAATGCCGCTTTGGAAAACCAGATTTACTATCTTATCTGGAAAACATCGTGTGATCACTAACAGTGTCACCTTTCAGAGAGGTGTGTTTCAGGGCGACACCATGGGCCCTCCCCTCTTTTGCCTCACATTATTGCCACTTTCTCTCGCACTTCGCCATTCCGAAGCGTACCTCTGCGGCAAACCTGGAAATCGAAACCATAAAGTCACTCATGTATTTTACATGGATGATCTTAAGATCTATGCTAAAAATCAAGAGAAACTACATCTAGCTCTAGACATTGTCAAAGAGTACACTCAAGAAATTGGAATGGAGTTCATGTTAAAAAAATGCGGCAAGGTTTATTTGAAGAAAGGAAAACTTAATGGAATTCCGGAAAACCCTGAGCTCGTCGACAGAAGCGCTATACGACATCTTGGCGTTGCAGAGACCTATACATACCAAGGCGTGCAGCACAGACGAATTCAGGACGTGACATCAATTAAGGATACTCTCCGATGCAGATACAAACGTCTCATCCGACGGATATGGTCTTCCGAACTGTCGGCGAGGAACAAAGTATCTGCGACGAACATGCTTACCGTCCCGGTAGTACTCTATTCATTTGGAGTGGTTCCATGGACGAAGGACGAGCTCAGATCCCTCGATATCGGGTCCCGAAAGGTTATGCACATGAACAAAAGCATGCACCTTAAATCTTCTGTTCCGCGACTTTACATCTCACGCCGTCAAGGTGGTCGCGGAATACTAAATCTTGAATGTCTTCACGACAGGATTATTTTGGGTACAGCACATATAGCCGCAAATGGACAAGACCCTCTTCTTAAAATGGTCAGGAAACACGAGGAAGTGGGCAAAGGGGCGTTTCTCTACAAAGCAGCGGAGGAGGCTGCTCAAACACTCGGCCTTGACTTCAATTTCAGGGGTGAGCAAAGTGCATCAAATCTTATCCGTCTCGAGTACTCACTCCTTAAGGTCCGGATTAAGAAAGCACATGAGAAGAACTTCCGCGAACAGCTCCGCGAGTTGAAGATGCACGGCATCTTCCACATAAATGTGGAGGATCTGTCGATGTCGTATGAGCTAACGTTTGCTTTCGTTAAATCACCCGGATTGAAGGCGGGCACGGAGGGTTTCATTTTGGCATGCCAAGATGGTGTCCTTTCCACTCCAGCCATTTCCGATGATAGCTGCAGATCATGTCATGCACACTCCGAGCATCTAGGACACATACTATCTGGTTGTCCAACTCATGCGGGAACGACCTACATCCAAAGGCACAATGCGGCACTAAGAGTTCTTTATTACCATCTCTGTCACTCTTACGGCATCAGCCCAAATACCGCTCAGCTAAACGCTCCTAGGAAAATAGAATCAATTGGCGAGAATGAGAAGTGTCGGGTATACTGGAACTTCATATTCTTGACAATTGTTTCTGTTGCGCACTCGAGTCCTGACATAGTTCTTCTTGACTTCGAAAAACGAACCATGTTCGTTATCGAATTTTCGGCACCAGCTGACAAAAACATCATAGCCAAGGGGAATGAAAAGAAAGAGAGGTATAAAGAACTTATTGTGTCTCTCAGTGTCCTCAGTGTACACGAGACTTTTGCCGGATCATCTTATTGAATTCGTCGCAGACTGTAAACACCTATCTCATGGATGTGAGACGTGGTTACAGCTGAAATTTTACCGCGATTTCGCTGGGAGCGGGTGCAATTTTTCAGATTAGCACCTGCACTACGAATTCACTAAAATTTCACAAAATTTCAAAAACTATTTCTTTCACCAGTGTGACGGAGGAATGCACTTAAATGTAAAAGATCCCACCGCTGCCACCATGTTTGTTACGAACGAGAATTTGTCTATAGTCTATAACAAACTATTCTCGCCATGTTTGCTATGATCGATAGTAATCTGGTTATTCGTCGTCGGAGGTACAAACCGCCAATTTGGAAAAAATTGGTTTTATTTTTATTGTGGGGAATCATTTTTTACCCAACTCCTGGACTGGGAGATCTTGTCCTTGTAGTTCTGAAATTTTTCAGGGTCTTCAAATAAATTTAGACTTCCCTTTTCACTAAACAAGTTACAGATTTGTATACAGTGAAATCCAGAAGGATTTCATTCCAAATGATAAAGAGGTCTACAAAATTTAAGGTATTCCTTAAAACTACCGCAACATCCCTTCGGTAGCTAAGAAGAGATGGCGGGCAAGTGCGGTGATTCTGAATTTTATTTAGGAAAGAAATATTACGACTATGTCAATTCCCGAAGTCTTACCCCATGACATTCTGTGAATTTAAATCCCCGGAAAAAGGAGAGAGACACAAGTGACGATCAAAACAAGGCAATTGCTGGCCACGATAACATTTTTCTTTTCGACAAAATTCTATCTGTCAAAGTTACGACAACATCTGACCTTACTCTCGTTGTCCTAAAGTGCAGTGCGTCTTCGGTGTAGACCTAGTCGTAGAACTTGCCATCATCTCCACTTACATGCACGCGACACGATCGCGATCCTACGTAATTCAAACGCACGGTTTGTGATACTGTGGTTTCCTAGCCTTTTTCTATTCACACACACACTGTTCCTTTTTCACTGATTGTCGGTTACCTTCAAGCAGCGAAGTTTACAAATTTTAACGTCTCGAAAAGACTTCTTCTCCGTGACACTACTTTCCCTTAAGG
>CAKNWW010280984.1:362-13614 GCA_932074435.1 Andricus kollari
ATTTTTTTAACCTTTATTGCCATTCTTAACCTTTATTGCCATCTTTTCCACAACTGGGACTGGAAAAATGTTTAGATGCTGCGTTTATGCGAAGATTAAATGTCTTTTTGGAAAAGCAAGACCCACGTAACAATTCCTGTAGAAGAACCTCGGAGGATTCTGCACATGTTCCTGTACACAAAACTGCAGACAAACTTGTACAGGTAATCATGACGGATCCTATGGAGGAATTTGGCGAAGAAAACTGAACATGATCCTGCAAAAAAACCCGTATGTAAGCTAACATTTGAATGATCCTGTACAGGTTCCTTTAGAGTAGAGTGAATTGAGGCGCAGGTTCATTTACAGGAACTTACTCAGAATCTTAGATATGAACCTGTAAGCAAAATGAAATTTTTTAATATTATTCCACGACAGAAGAGTTCGGGGACGTCCGTTAGCATGTTCGCTATCATTCCCCAAATCTCTAAGGCAAAATCTTTATTATTGTAGGAAAAAAGCCGGGGGAACCTAACACTGCTAAAATCGATCATTGTTTATGTATCACATGTCCTTAAGTCCTTCTTTCATTTCTGAAAATTTTTCGTTCTTATTCATGTATTTTTTCGAAATTTATGTACAATATAAATTATTTTGAAGGTTAGAGTCTGTATTCTTATTATATTTAACTGCAAAATATTTAACTTATTACTCCATAATCATCTTTTGCAACTAATTTCAATTGATTTTCGAAAGCCCAAATTATTACAAAAATATTTTTAATATTACTTAGCAATTTTCTATTTTAAATTTGTAGTTTAGGACATCGCATCACCTGGCATTTTTCAAGCATTTTTATTTATTATTTCTAAACGAAGTCGTCTCAAATTTTAAAACTTTTCTAAATTCTGCCCTAATATTTAGAAAAAATTAATTATTCACAGAATATGTGAAAAATGATAGGGACTTAGAATGGTCAACTTTTTGGCAATCATCCATTTATATTAAAAACAAAATAAACATATTACACTGTTAACAAGATTATTTAAATTTAAACATTATTGAAAAACAAATGAAACACTAATTTTGTATTTCATCTGAGAGTTAGGTTTTATGATTTTTATGTTGAATCGAGTGAATTAAAACTTACCTTTATCTTCATTGCGGATACAGGAAATTTCACCAACAATTCTGTGCCTCCGAACTCGCAGTTTACTTTTTGCTTTCGGCATTTTAATTTGGGCATTAAAAAAACAATATCACGAGTACAACAAAAAACTTGACATAATCTTGTCTAACCTAACCCGTTTCGACGTGGTTCCGACGCGAGCCACAACACCTGCCCCCTTGCGACCACATGTAGAAAATCCGATCGGGCCCAGATCGGAACATGGCAACAAGTTGGGCAATTTCTACACGGGGGGGGGGGGGGAGCTTCAGAACAACAAATACAAAAGATTTAAAGATTACAAAATAAAGCCATTAAAACAATTTTGAAATTACCGGCAGATCAACCGACTAGTGAATTATACAAAATAGTTAAAGCACAAGATATTTGTTCACTTGGGGACATAGAAAGAGCAAAAATGATATATAGAATGGCAATCAATCTCACTAAAGCTATGGAACTATGGAACTATGGAACAAGATTTGCAAATGAACTGCGAAAAATGTATTGCAGAACTAATCTAGGGAGAATACAGCTATTATTCTTAGTTTCCCCTTTTTTATTCAAATTCTCCTTTTTCTCCCTATTCTCAAAAAACTTTCCCTTTTTCCCCTTTTCTCTTTAAATATGCGATATTTCAAAAGACAATATTTGAATTACGCTGAAAATTCTCTGAAATTAGTAAGTGTACCCATTATTGAATAATAATTAAAGCAATTATAGCACTTAAATAAATTATTTATGAATTTTTCCTATTGCTTCAAAAATAATGACGAATTTGTTATATTTATAGCTTTTACTAGTGAACAATAATAAAAAATTACGAAAGTTAAACATAAGTTTTTTGCTGAGTAACAATTTTTTTTAAATGTGCAAAAAGATGTTTTTTTTATTGATTCATATGCACACATTTAAAAAAAAGTTGAATATGTCGAACCTGACATTTATTCACCTTGAACCAAAGAAACATTATATCATTTTGCTTTTTCGAAAAAACATGTTTCTTTGTTTCAAGGTGAAGAAATTTCAGGTTCTAATCAATCCAAAAAAGATGTTTTTGTACATTTAAAAAAAATTATGAATAAGGCCAAATTTATTTTTGAATTTTTTAAATTTAAAATTGTAAATTTAAAAAAGAGAGCAGAAAATATTAACCGATTTCAAAAATTTTGTTCTTCACTTGTTTTTGATATCGGACCACAAATTTATATCCCTCTCAAACGATTCGATTACTTTTAGCATTTTTACTTCGCTATACTGAACCGTGTAGTTTTAAATTTACATTGAAAGTATTAATTATAGTAAGGAAGAACTGACAAATCTTGGAAAGAAATATTTATGAGAACGATCTTGAACATATTAAAATTGTGTATTTAACTAATTTTATTTTATTTTCGAACTTTTTAAATCACTGTGAATGGATTTCCAACGACCTAAGTATATCCAATTTTTAAAAATAAATTCTTGAATGGCAGAAATAATTGAAAAATCATTGATAATTATTTAAAAGTATAACATTTCTTATAAAGAGGGCTCGGAACGTGTTACTTTTTAGTAACTTAGTTACTTTTTTGATCCACGGTTACTAAAAAGTTACTTATTTGATGAAAAGAATACTTTTGCTTACATTTTTTGCCCGAAATGACAAAATAAATTAATTCATTATTCGTATTATTTAACAGTGCGTGTAAGTTCACTCTCCTATCAGGTTCCATTAGCAATGTGCAGTTGACAGTTTCAAATGGAAACTTTCACTTTGAAAGTTTCAAAACACGACAATTTGATCAATGAAATTTTTAGGGAACTTGTGAAAAATGTAAAAATTCAAATTTTTCCAGTAAATATGGAACTTTAGAGCCACTGACTTAGTTCACGGACTTGAAGTAACTGAGTTCTCGAAGACGCACAATTGATTACTTATCGTTGCACCCTGAAAACCAGCCACGCAGCCTTCACCTTGATAGTAACTGAGCTCTCTCCGAGAAGGGAGCCCGGCAGCCCCCCACCAAGGCACGATCAAGCGACAACATGAGTCACCACACAAGCCAAAAGGTAGCCCACAAAATTCATAAACAGACAAGGAACCTTGAACGAGCAGAAGCATTGGGAGGATGCCATTCGATGATCAATGAAGCCCGAAGGTCAATCAAAGGGAAACAATAACATCAAATAAATTATTAACAACTATTTTACTACTTTTTTAAGCTTGATCAGTTCCGAGCCCTGCTTATAAAAAGGTTGTTCTTTCTTTTCGACATGTAAAAATAAATTTGTAATCTCTCCCCTATTTTCCCCTTTTTCGTGAAAAAATTACCCTATTTCCCTGTTTTGAGCTCCTTTTGCATTGTGATCCCTGAGCCTACTACATCAGGATTATCCTCTTTTTGGGTAATAAATTTAAAAAAAAGATCAGCTTCACAGATGGTGTTGTAAAGCACAACATCTCGGTTGCTGTTAAGCTCGTCTCGCAACTGTGTAACGTATGACTTACACGATTTCTTGACATCTATAACGCCCCTACATCTTCCATGACGTGGTAGAACTACCCTTTAAATCGCTGAATTACTGTGGTTACTAAGTTACTACACTGGCGGTTCTGTTTAACCTTGCAAGGTCGGTGTCAGACCATTTGATGAGCCCAAAGGAGTACGTGAGGACAGGGATGGCATAGGTGCTAATTGCCCTGATTTTCTTTGCTAAGTCAAGAGAACTCTTCAGAATCTATCTGATTCTGGAAGTGAAGGCAGTTGTTAGGCTTTTCTTAACTATCGTATGCTGAATACCTTTAGATTCGAGAGGACTGAAGGAGTCTTCTTGCAATATACCCGTCGTAATGCGTATTGATGTGGTTGTCCTTGGTTTCCCATGATCAAAATACTTGATTCTTGTACCCCAAAGCATCATCGCACGATATAGGAAGTCAATGATGCGTGGGCAAATTTTCCATATTTTTAAGACTTCAAGCAAATAGTCATGTGGTACGAAAGGAAACGCTTACTTCTAGTCAATATATGCCATGTGATAGTTTCTTTGATGTTTACGAGCTTGCCTCATGCCAACAGCGTCTATGGTGACTAGACCTTTACTGCCTCGCGAGTTTTTACAACATCCTTTTTGTTCTTCTGTAAGGATGTCATTCCCGTCGCAGTAAGAATATACCTTATCTGCTATGATAGTTGTAACACATTTATATATTGTTGGAAGACAGGCTATCGGTCGAAATTCAGATCGATTTTGAGCGTCTGTTTTTTTAGGCAACATATACGTAGTACCCTGGAGCATAAAGCCTGGCATCAGATCTGGGTGGTCGATGATCTTCTGAAAACACCTTGCCACCGAAGGATGCACACTAGTTAGGTACTTGTACCAGAAGTTGTGCACCATGTCCGGACCTGGAGCTTGCCAGTTACTTGCTCTTTTCAAAACCCCTGAAACAACTAAAGCTGTGATGATAGTCAGCTCAATTTCAGGGTCATTGCTAGCTCTTGCCTTCTCTAGATGGAACCACGCAGCGTCTAAATGGCTCCTGTGCGTTTTCCCCAAAAACCCGACCAATAGTCAGTCATGTCTTCCAGTTTGACGGAATTTGGTGTCTTCCTGGTTATTTTACTTTACACTCCGTTCACGATAAAACCTTCTTTCGTCTGCCTGAAAGGTTCGATTTTGTTGCCTTCTTGCACTGATTTTCTTGCACCGACGTAGTCTAGCAGTAAGAACATCAAGTCTCTGCGGTTGGGAATCTATAATCTCATCCAATATTACTGGTGTCAATTTCTCGATGTACCGAGTGTGGATGATTTTAGTAACATGGTGGATCACCTTTCTGGTTCTATTTCCTTTGTTATATTCAGTCACTCGACTTAATTTGCACCTTACTTTGCTAACAACCATATCCAACCTGATCTTCCGTGGTGGATCTCGATCCTTTCCTGGGGCAAAGACTGCATTTGTAGGCCTAGGTCTGGGCCCAACCTTCTAACGGCTTCCACAGCTGCACAATATACAATAGTTTATACCTCTAACGCAGTTTGTGTTGCCTTCAAATGCACAGGTAATACCTTGCTGTTCATGTATTCTATTAGTGCACGCAGGTACTTTTTGATGTTCGTCTTAAGCAGAGAATGCCTTTGTGCTGGTTCCACATGTCTGAACTCTAGTAAAGCATTACCAAAATTTCTTTCAAGGTGCTGTAGTTTTTCTGGGATTTTGCTGTTCAGATTATTGTTATCAATGTCCAGATGTGGTTCTAGTGGATCTGGTACTTGATGTTCATTATCCCTAGAACATATGCTTTCACCTTCAATCAGGTCTTCGTTGTCCACATCTTCCAAGGAAAGTTCATCAATATGAAGCTGCTATTTCAACAGCCGAAATCAATGTGTTCACAGCTATTGAGCGTTTTTGATCTGCTAGATTCTGCTCATTTTGATGTTAAAACTCTTCTTCTGGCTCTGGTTGTATTAAGCCATCTACCTCAGGAGGATTTGGTGGTGTTGAATCATCACCAGGTTGAGGAAGAACATGAATTGCCGATGCTTGTTCGTGTGAGGCGGCTTCCTCTAACTGATGTTCATTGCCGTCGTTTTTTCCACGCCAAATGGGTTGAATATCGAAGGTGTTTTCGCGTTTTCGTCGCGGTAGAGCTTGAGCTTTCCTTTCATGAATTTGACGGCTATGTTGGCTGTAGCATTGCTACTGACAGGGTTTCACATGGCAAATAGGCAGAGAACGAATAGGAAAGTGACTAATAGGAACACCGAAACCCATCAATTTTAACAGAGAGTCTCTTGAAAATTTTGAAACGCTTTTCGCTTCCCGAGCATCGTCGGGGAGTTCCTGGAGCCACCGCTGGGGGCCACAGCATGCATGACGGTGGTGATGGTGAGCTGGGAGATAGTCAGGTAAATCCAACCAATAAAACAACTGGCCAGCAAGAACATCTGCGACATACGGTAAGCAGTGAGGCATATACTGAGCCTGCTAAGGATCCTTTGGCTATCGCTAGCTATTTGCAGCCAACCACCTCAACAGAAATACCGCGGGAGAGCATCAAGTGGGATACCACAATGAATGAGAAATTCTTGTGTTTCTATTATGAAATTGCGAAGTTTGAAACCTTATGCGAAAAAGGATACAATTTTAGAATGAAATTCGCTGCAAAATATCCTCAAATAGAGAAAGTTGTGCTAAGAGATCTTATCGCTAAGGTGAAGGACATCATGACTAATCTACACATCTCAGAATATCGAGCAATGGAGATTAAACAACCTATTATTATCATTATCATCTTATGGCTTTTCTTATTGGTTACGAGTGAGATTCAAACACGTGCTTCTCGTTGCATCCGGAGTGGATTGTAGGTCTGTTTGTGTACAATTAATTGATGATACGTGTTCGTCACGTGCCTAAATTAACAATGAATAACTCCAGTATGATCATGTACATATCCACCTCAAGTGCAACAAAATTGCACTTATGATAAAAATCTGAATATAAAAAATGTACATGAATTGATAAAAAACGGTCCTTTTGATCAGCAGTTCTTCGACTTGCTGATGAAATTAAATTATTTAGTGTGATGTGAAACTAAAAAGCGGAACTTAGAAGGTAAATTGTTTTTCCATGGGCACAATTTGCAGATAAAGTTGGTAAATTTTATATTCTGGCTTTTAGGACTTACCTGCTTGTGCAAATTCTTAGTCATTAAGTTATTGTCAAGTTTTCAATCTCTTATTCACTCTCGCAATAATTTTCATTTTTTGAGTGGTCGACGACTGTTTCAATGTATTTCATCGTCCGAATACGTTTTTTTCAATCAAGTAATATTGAAATATAATAACAATTTTCGAAAAGTGATATTTACTTAAAGGTATATAAAATCTGCAAATTTTTTACAATCTATACAATAGGGAGCAAATAGGAGAACAATTTTGTCTAGCACGTGAAAACTTTCAATTGACAAAAATGCATTTTTCATTAGAAAAAATTCGCCAAGTTCAGGAATCGAAATTCAAATTACAGGGAATTTAAAAAAAAATTATTTTGATACTTAAGGAAATTATCTTTTTAACTTGTGGTTTACAAAATTTTTAAGCATTTTTGGGCTTTTTAGAATAGAAATCACACTACGAAAAATTCGAGAAGACCCAGGAATCAAAATTGGCATCACAGAAAATTTCCAAAGTTTTGAATTTGATATATAATAGAATTTTTTATGCTGAAGAAGTTCACGCACGCTCAGGAAAATACTTGAACCACAAGTTGTAAAGATAATTTCATTAAATACCAAAATCAGAATTTTTTAAATTCACTGTATTTCAAATTTCGATAAGTTATAAGTAATTTCAAAGTTATAAAGATAATTGCATTAAATAGAAAAATAAAAATTTACAAAATTCCCTGTATTTCGCATTTCGTTTCCTGGATCTTAGCGATTTTTACATTCTCATCTAGAGAAGGTATTAGATTTGTGTAAAATTTGACCCCCCCAGTTTTCGTCAAACGTCTACGTTTTAAGGCCCCCTGAACCCAAAAAACAGGTTTTTACGAATGTGTCTGTCTGCATGCATGTATGTCTGTCTGTGAGCACGATAACTTTCCAAAGAATTGATCGATTCGATTTTCCTTTGGTATACTCTTTAAGTCTCCTAAACTAAAGGTGAAGTTCGTTAGCCAGCCATTTTTGATTAAGATTCGAAAAGTTAGAGCATTTTGAATTGGCCGATCTGGCCAAATGGGGCCCAGATCGGCAAGCCCGGTCGGATCAGACCCGTGATGAAACGCACGGACCAGTCTGGGCCGAACTTGTTAGCCCGATCGGTGTGCCGGGTCAGTGCCAAGTCGTTACCCTATTAGGTCCCGATTGAGTTATATTAAAAGTTATGGGGCATTTTTAATCTAAATAACTAATAGTCCACGAGATAAATTGAACTGTATTATTTATTTATTTGAAATTATGATAATATACTTCAAGTTTTTCGTTGTTTGCGATTGCCGCCCAATCTTTAGCATTACTAAATATTGTGTTTATGTGGGAAAACATTTCGGGAATTTTCCGAAATTTATGCGGGCAAAATTCCCCAAAATTTGTACAATCCTAATAAAAAAAGCAATGAAGGAACCGCCTTATAGATCATCATGTTGTTGATCACGGTTGCCTCTGCGCCAGGTAAGTATGTTTTGCTTCGCTACGACTGCTTTCTTAAACACTCGACGCGTCATTTCTGTTTCAAGAGACGTGACACGTCGCGCCCTGGCGAAGTTCTCATGAACTACCAGCTCAGAGCGGGAAAAAACTATATCGTGGTGCATAGTATACTACACTTAACTGATTAATCAAAAACTTTTTTTGTAGATTTTCATTGTTATTTTTAGAAACATTTTATTTTTGATACAAAATCATCAACTTAATAATTCTTCATTAAAAAGCGAAAGAAATTTATAAAATTTAAAGTTTTCTATGTCGAACTGTTAAAAAATCTACAATTTTCTATAATCTTCTATGAAAACGACAGAAAGAAATCTTTGAAATGACTATAACATTAATAAATCTTTTTCCCACAAAAATGGGTAAAATTATTCAAAATAATGTGCTAGTTTATCAAATATATTAGAGCAAAATATCTTCCTGAACATACGGTAATACTTCAAGAGTTTTTAGAAAGTTTACCTAATCTACTTGGAAATCAAGAATTATTTTTGGAACGATTTACTACATTCAGCAGGAATCATTCAATTCCCCAAATTGTAGGGAATATTTCCAAACTTTGGTATAAATTACCATAAGTTTCGGGAAATTTCCCCAAAAATTGTAGGTATTATGTAACTTCCTAAATTTTGGGAAATTTTCCCCAATTTATTGATGAATTATAAGAACTTTAAGGGAAATTTCCACAAGTATTGGGGAAAATGATTTTCCCCAACGAAAATGTGGATTTTTCCCCAATAAAAATTAGGAAAAAGTCCCGAAATTTTTTACAGTGTACAATGAAATTTTAGTTTTAGTAAAGAGCTTGAATAGTGTTTAAATTTAATTTAAATTATATAGTGTAATTTCATTTTGAGGTTAGGTTTCACTGATTTACTAACTTTCACTCGACACGTCACGTGCATATGTCAATCCGGCTATCGGACGGTGCTTCCGAACACGCAATGTGCACTTTTTACACTTTGGCATAATTTTATTAAACTTAATTAATATTTAGATATTAAACATCAAAAGTTTACACGGAAATTCATGTGTCAATAAAGTAGACAACAGTACCACTCTGATACAAAATTCAGCGTTTCCCTTAACATGTACTAGGTGGCGTTGCAAAACGGGCAACCCGGTATGTCACGACTCTGGGCCATGAAATTAGCCCTACCCGGGCCAGATCATGCCAGCCCGATCGGGGCCAGATGGGTAATAGGGAAAATATATGGCGATTTCCGCTAGGGTAATTATACTTCTTTTCTTTAGACTCCTAATACGCTACTTCTTAGTGATGTATCGATTTCGAATTCCAGAATTTTTTACTTTTGACCCACCTTACTATAAAATCAGTGTGATTTCACTTGCTTGAGCCTTTTCTTCATTTTTACATCTCAGATGTATTAATTAAAAAATTAACTAAATAGAGAGAACAATTCAATAAACGTTTTAATAATTTATTTACTCTGATAATTCCGCAACTGTATTTTTTTTTTAGAATAATTGAAAACATAAAGTTCTACTGACAATGAAACTATATAACAAAGAACGAGAGAAACTCGTTACCTTGAAATAGCCACCTGCTATTCTGGCAACTTCAATCAATACTTTTGAAATGCAATCTAGGGAAAACTTCGTCGTAGATTTCGAAACAGAATTATAACACTTAGCAAATAAATTGCAACTGACAAATAAGGCGAAACAGATAAAAATACTGCTAATATAGAAAATAAATTATAATTTAAAATCTCTGAAGTATAATAATTCTCAATTTTTAAAATATTATGTCAGTTTTTAGATAAAATAACATCCAGTGTCAATCTGTATATTCTACCTATTGTATATAAGCTGTTATGATTTTTACTTTTTTCAAATATTCAATTTATAATTAAAAGTATAAATATATGGTAAGTGGCAATGTACTTCTAATCCATAGTAGTTTAGTTTGTATTATTTTCAACTTTCCTTTTTTTTATTGCAATGCATTTGATAAAAATCTGGACCTTGGTTGAGTGCCATATTATAAACAAGTGTAGACTAAAACAAAAGTTGGAGGGAAAAGATAAGTGAATATTTTTATGAGTTTTCCTCTGGACCCTAAGAGCAACACTGTCTGCTGACGAGATCTAGGGACTTCCGACAATATATTTTATGGCTTATTCTCGTTGAATTTTGCTCGTTTGTCGCGATGAATATCCGACCGCTTGGCCACGTCGACAAATCGTTATCGGTCAAAATGAGTTGACGACATGGTGCAGTATTGCTGCGTACTCACTCGTAAACCGCAAAACACACGATATAGAGAGAAGACACAGACGTCACCCTGAAATTATTGTGGATCAGTCGCCACATCCGCAACACTTACTTCAGAGCCAGGTGGCGACAAATCACGCAAGAAGTTTCTGAGGAGACTATTTTTATCATTAGGGTAAAAGTCCCAATTACTGCGGGCGTACGTATTACTACGGCGTTTTCCCCTAATGAGCATAAATTAAGTATGAATAAGTTCTTAGCCTCCAGAAAATTCCTATAATTGAATAAAAATTTACTCTACTCTACAATAAAAGCTGAAATATTCTCACGAATTGACGACTTTCGCCCGCAATATTACGTCAAGTTCTTTCGACCCCTATTTCGGTCCCATTCACTATTTTTAAAAAGTAATTATAAAAGCCTTTTTAGAATTGTCTTGTCTTAAATATGGAAAATTGAAAATCAAACGTTACATGAATATGTGACGTTTCGCAAGAAAAGTTCCCACACTTTCGGTGTGGATTTACGTATTCCAAACATTTTAAACTCAGGTTGAAAAATGAGACACCGCGACATTTTTAAATTTTCGAGAAAAACATATTTATCTAATGGGAAATTTACCATTGATCCATGCTTTGTCCAAGCTTGGGATACAATGATCTAATTGTTGGCGTAAGATTGGTCGGCAGTCTTGGGTCACCATTGTTCGAAGCTTGGGATGATAACGCAAATGCCAAAATTTGTGATCCATTCATGGTCCATAAATGAAGACCAATACTACACAATGATCTCGAAAACATTTAAAACCTGATTTCCATTGATGGTCCAATGATCGGACCGACCATGGGCTAAGCATGGGCCAAGATTAGGAAAAAATTTGACTATAGAAAAAATTATTACATGCACCGTTGAAATTTGTTTTCTTAATCTTGGCCCATGTTTGGTCCAATCATTTCTCCTTCAATAGTAACTAAGTTACCTATATTTTAGAGATAACTTTTCAGCCTTGACTACCATTCATGGATCATGACTGGCCACCAGTTCTTGGCATTAGCGTTATCAGCCCAAGCTTTCATCAATGTTGGCGCAAGGCTGGTGGCTACTCTTGAGCCAATTGAAACCCAATGGTTACCGATATTGGTCCATTCTTGACTCAATTTCCAGCAATGATAATTCACGAATGGCTAAAGTTGACGACTGCCATAAGTGCACGTGATATATTTTTTCTTCAAATATGTAATTTACCCACTTCCAGGACATAAGTATAATGTCACCAGATAGAGCATTTAAGTATGATTTCTCATCGAAATTCCATAATCGAGATTTTTCATACATTTCCGCGAAAACGCGATACCTTTTAAACTATGATCGACAAAGTGGGCCCTTTTCTGGTAGAACGTCACATATAGTCAAAATCTTTATAATTCTCTCTCTGCACGAATCAAAACAAAATGGAACTTGAGTTATGTAGATAAGGGTGCCGCTGGCGGATGTGCGGGTTGTGGACCAAGTTATGCAATTAGTTTTTTTTCCCATCGTCAGCTACGGGGTATGAACTTCATATGAAATCTTCATATGAAACCCTTATGTGATATCACGCACGGAGTGACCGGTCCACCCATATGTCACGATTTTTCACGTTTGACAATTCCCCCCCCCCCCCCACACACACCTACCCTATACACGTGACATCATAATTATGTAAAGACTCCCTACCGGTGCAGAAATTTCCCCATCTTTTCCTATTTGAAGTTGTGTTCTGAAGGGGCCCATATCAGAATATCTAGCCTAGGAAAAACTGATGGGGGCCCTATCAGGTTCTAGTGAAGAATTCCATCCTTCTTATAGGTATGACGAATCTAACTGTATCTAGTGGAGCCCCGACCAGAAAATTCCTAAAATCTTATTCTTATTTCCTAAAGCCTAAAGTATTAATTTAGAGGGTTTTGACGGTTTTAGAATGCAGAAATAGTGTTTTTATTGTGTGCATGTGAATGCTTTTTTTCCGAAAACTTGATTTAGGACACTATTGAACATTTTCTTCGGAACCAGGCACGTGTGTGTCAGTTAAGTTAAAGAGGTTATGTCAAGTACAGCTGTCCAGTGCTTCGCCAGAGCTTTCAAGTTTTGAGTTTTTATTTCTTGATGTAATTTTGTAATATGTTTGACAATTATTCTTTTCCACAATGGAAGAGGAAAGGCGCCTGCAAGAGTCGAGACGATTTCGGAGCAAAAAGTTCCGCTTAATGCAAAAAGTCGAGCAAGAATGCGATGAGAGTGAGGTTATGATGGTTTGAACTGCTCGCTCCGACGAGCACGTAGAAGGTAAATAATGTATTAATGATTTAACATATGTTATTAGTACGAATAATTTAACAGTAAGTATAATCTAATAATAAGAAAAATAATCAGACAAAAAATGTCAAATAAGTAAATGTACCAAAATCGCGGTACGTACAAAAAACTACATAAATCAATTATAATTAAACAATTGGCATTTTTAGTGTACTGTTATTATTTCAGTTGCTATTTCCAACACACGTAAAGATTCAACGGGCCAAAATATCAATGAGAAAGTCTTCCTCACGGAATTGAAAAATATTCTTCCCAACTCAAGGTCTGGGAAGGAGGATGCAAGCTCCGAGCTGCTGTCGATAATA